>JABMDN010011548.1:0-10467 GCA_017165825.1 Hepsetus odoe
ATTTGGATTTTTGGGCTGAATAATTGGTCCGTTTCGAAACGTGAGCAGCCTTTACATAATGACTTCACATCTTTTATTAAAGAAAACTAAAGCACAAAGCGGATGCCCCGGGCTTCCAGGATCTGAGATGTATTTTGCTGGGAGCTCTTCCTGAGGTGTGTTGTTTAAAGAGCTCCTCTGGACACCTTCACCTGTAAGAGTGTGGACAGAAGTCCAGGTAGTGATTAAGGCTGAGGATCTGGCACTGTAGGTGCAGCAGCTGGAAAAAAAGCCTCAGAAAAGACACTGCAAACTACCGTGAGACACAAACAAGATGAAGAAAAAAAAAAACAACATGTGGAACAGCCTCGTAAACGAGCGCCGAACTCATCACGCTCGCAAAGGTCAGGACGGAGCTGTAATTCAGATAAAACCCGCAGCCGAAGGTAATGTAGAAAAAGCTCATTAAGCAAATCCAATAAGCACAAAGTTAGAGTGATGAGTGGAAAGAAGAGTGAGTCATCTTTCATCCCCCTCTTTCTTAAGTTTAGAGACCCTGTTCACTGCGGCCTTAGACTCTTTCAAATAAAGGGATGAAGGGATGTATTAGCAGACAGCAAACGCTTCTGATTTCCTAAAAAAAAAACTTTAACTTTTACTTTTATTTTACTTGCTGATTCTTTAAGGAACCTTTAATAAAAAAGATTAGAGATGAAAGAATTTTGCTGAAAGATCCCAAATATAATGTACCGATACTATATTAAATAAAAGAGCATATGACTCTAATCTATCTATCTAGATTTCTATCTGTCTATCTGTCTATCTATCTGCCTTACTGTACTGTACTGTCTGCCTGTTCATCCATCCATTTGTCTATTTATCTTTCTTTTTATACGTTTACTATCTACCTGTCTGTGAAGCAGGAAGACGCAGAGCACCGGAAGAAATGGAGGCAAGTGATCCGCTGTTACGACCCCTTAACGGAAGCAGCCGAAAGAAAAAGAAGAAGAAGAAGAAGACCTACCTGTCTGTCACATGTTCCTTCAGTCTGATTATTTATTTGTGTCTGTCCAACTGTCCATCTTTCCACTGGTCTGTCTGTCCCTCTCTCCACTTGTCCATGTCTTACTGTTTATCTCTCGTTTAGTCTGTTTATTCATTTACCTGCATCTTTTTATTGTTTTATCCATATCTATCTATCTATCTATCTATCTATCTATCTATCTATCTATCTATCTGTCTGTCTGTCTGTGTGTCTGTCTGTCTGTCTGTCTTGCTATCTATCTATCTATCTATCTATCTATCTATCTATCTATCTATCTATCTGTGTGTCTGTCTGTCTGTCTGTCTGTCTGTCTATCTATCTATCTATCTATCTATCTATCTATCTATCTATCTATCTATCTGTCTGTCTGTCTGTCTGTCTGTCTGTCTGTCTGTGTGTCTGTCTGTCTGTCTGTCTATCTATCTATCTATCTATCTGTCTGTGTGTGTCTGTCTGCCTGTCCGTCTTTCTATCTATCTATCTATCTATCTATCTATCTATCTATCTATCTGTGTGTCTGTCTGTCTGCCTGTCCGTCTATCTTTCTATCTATCTATCTTTCTATCTATCTATCTATCTATCTGTCTATCTGTGTGTCTGTGTCTGTCTATCTATCTATCTATCTATCTATCTATCTATCTATCTGTGTGTCTGTCTGTCTGTCTGTCTATTTATCTATCTATCATCTATTCATATGTCTGTTTTTTCATGTCTGTCACTCTGCTCGTTTAACTATATGTCTGTTTGTCCCTCTTTCTGTCTTTCTTTTAAAGACGTCTCTCTTTGAGGAAGAGCTCTTCTTTAAGCGGTGACTCTCTGAAGCTGTAGGTGTGGATCTGACACTTCTGAGCTCAGATGGTTCACAAGAGAGCGCGTCTTCTCCCTCATGCTATCACTTCGCTGACTCTCCTCATCACTTAAATCACTGAAATATGTTTCTTTCGGTTAATGCACACTTTCTTTCTCTCTCTTTCTCCAGATCTCGTCTCCTTTGCCGAGAGGAGCCAGAACTGCATCACCTCCAAGGCGCAGACAAAAACCTCGGCCCTCTCCTGACTAGAGGAGGTTAATGCAGCCTGACAGAGCGCTCCTCTGGGCGCCAACGATTCTGCTAACTCTCTCTTTGAATGTGCGAGCCGGGGAGAGAGGTCCGGTCGAGATGAAAGCACAGGCATGAGGATGTCTGGGAGATTATTCTATTAACCAAGTGGCCCGTGGAACCGCGAACCCGTCAGAGCGAGCCATCCTAAATGGTGTCACTTGCATAAGCGTTGACTTCTGTGGTGCCGAAAAATTCAGGGGGTTTACACGAGCAAGGAAGGGTCAGTGGAATTGGATTATTGTAAACAAGAAATATGCAGTGCTATATCTTTATATGGGACACTGAAGAAATAACACTTTGTGTATGGATTTTTCATCATGAATAAAATATATTACATCAGCCCAAGTTAGCTTTTCAGGCTACTTACTTGCTGCGTTGAGGTTTTATATTTTATTCATGTAGAAATAATGTACACATTTTAATCAAGTCATTTCAATGCATCACCTTCTTTCTGGGGTTGGTTTCAGTGGAGGTTAAGGAAGAGAATACCATGCAAAGAGACCTCACAGGGGTTTAAGTTTCTGCCTTCTTGCCCTTAAACCGTGCCTCATAGCTGGTGCAGAATAATTATATTATATAGGGTTTCCATCAGTGTTCACCTAATAAGAATTAAAGCAAGGTCGCCTAATTGTAAATGATGTTCCATTAAGTGCAGTAGATTTTGATAATGCACCAAAAACTACAATAAAATCCAAAAATGTCTCTAAAAATGTAGTTTTTAAAAACTAAACATGATGTTGACAAAAAGGGAGCTTTAAATAACACTGATTTATGCAAGGCTTTGTTTCCCAAAAGTCGAATACAGCAGCGAATAATGATCACCTTGTAGTGCACACTGATTAAATCTACCACCAGAATGTTTCTGGTTTCTGGAAGAACTCTTTCCTCAAGGGTTCATCTTTAGCACCTTTAGTTGGAGAACATAACTCCACCATGCTCCACTGCAGGTATCGTTTTCTTAAAGTGGGCTGACTCTGTTCTCCCTGAGACTCCAAGCTTTCTACTCGTACTTTATAACATTAGGTTATGAAAAGGTACAAATCGGTCCCTTTCTTCTGGGAAAAAACACATTTAAAGTATAAAATTGGACCATATTGTAGAAACTTTTGCACTGTTTGTTCCTGCAAAGCACATTTATTCTCCAACAGTTACTTCCCCTCAGTTCTAAGGCAATAAATCACCATTTTTGTACAACTGTTCATCTTAAAAAGTGCACCTTCTGGGAGGCTGCAACCTACGGTGACTCCATCAACCTGGAGGAGTACACAGCTTCGGTGACTGGTTACATCAGCAAGTGCATTAAGGATGTTACTTCTCCAAGTCCATCATCAAAAAATCCAACCAGAGCCATGGTGACTGTGGAAGTGCACAGACTCCTGAGAACCTGCCTTCAAGTCGGGGAAGAGGCTGCCCTAAGAACAGGTAAACCTGTCTCGGGTCATTGCAGGGCATTCAGGCCCTCACCAACGCCCTCTCCACCTGCCTGTGAAAGCTGCTGGTCCAGACAACATACAGAACAGCTTCATGAACATGAACATTACAGAACATGTTCTTACCACATGTTATCTTCCACATCTCTCTGAGCACCACTGTTGTTCCTAGGTGCTTCAAGACCACCAGCATCATCATCCCAGTGCATCCCACCTATCATCATGCTTCGAGAGGCTGGTCATGAGGCACATTAAGACTCTTTTCCCTCCCTCTCTGGACCCCCTGCAGTTTCCAGAGCGACTTCCATGACCTAATTACAGGCACGGTCCCCCCTGGAGCAATTCATGGTTAAGGGTCTTGCTCAGGGACCCAGTGGTGATAGTGCTGGAGGGATTCAAACCTTGATCCATAGATCCATAGGCAAGCATCCTACCACTAAACCACCACCACCACCCTGATGGACGATGATGGAAGATGGATGCAATCGCATCCATCTGGCCTTGTCTCATCTGGACAGAAAGGACAGTTACGTCAGAATGCTGTTCACTGACTACAATTCAGCATTCAACACCATCATCCCTCAGCACCTGAGTCAAAAGCTGAGGCTGCTGGGCCTGAATACCTCCCTCTGTAACTGGATCCTGGACTTCCAGACTGAGAGATCCCAGAGATACAACAGCTGACGGACTGGTGAAGAACCAACAACATCTCTTTGAACGTCGACAAGACTAAAGAGATGGTTGTTGACTTCAGGAGACCACGTCGGGACCACTCTCCATTGAATATCACAGCTCCCCATCAGCTGAGAAGATCATCGGTGTCTTTATGCCTTCTGTTCAGGACATTTTCACCACTCGCTGCATCTGCAAAGCAACCAGAATTGTGGACGATCCCTCACACCCATCCCACACTATCTTCTCCCTCCTGCCATCCTGGAAAAGGTTCCGTAGCATACGGGCCTCCGCTACCAGGATGGGAAACAGTTTCTTCCCCCTGGCCATCAGACTTTTGAACTGATAATGTCTTCACAATAACCTGCTACTTCTGGAATTTTTCCTGTTATGCATTAATAACAGGAAACGGGACGGGGCAGCGGTGGTCTAGTGGTTAGGGCGTTAGCCGCATGATCGGAGGATCAGGGGTTCAAACCCCTTCCCGATAGGTTGCCTGAGGTACCCTTGAGCAAGGTGCCGTCCCCGTCACTGCTTCCCGGGCGATTTCAATAGCTGCCCACTGCTGCACGGGTTTGAGTGTGCATGGGTAAAATGCAGAGGTCCAATTTCGTTGTGGTTCATGTGTGCCGTGACCTCGCAATGACAAGGGTTGTCACTTCAATCATGTGTAGGAGCCACCTTTACACCCATACACACTGTCCAGCCATAGCCAGCACTTGGGGAGCAGTGATGGGGATGGTACCTTACTGAAAGGTACCTCAGGGCTAACTACTGAACTAGGATTTGAACCATGACCTTCCGGACCTTCCGGAGTCACTGAACACTAGGCTGCCGCTGCCCAAGTGGGAAAGGTAAATTTCAGCCCCTAATATAACATCTGAAATAAATATCTGTGGTTCAGTTACTGGTGGAATGTTCTTTAGTGGCACTGTTTATTTAACCAAAGCGCTGTGCAGAAGTGAGAAGAAATTGATTTTATTGGAAAGGAATGGATTAGCAAGAATCCCATTATCAAGGGGGTTGAGATGAAAAACAGGGGGTTAAAAAGGGTCTCCAACTGCCCCGGGTGTGAAGTGGAACATTTTGAGAATTTTCCTCTTTGCAGAAATGCAAGGAACTCTTCAGAGATGTGAGGAACTGGATGTCATTGCTCATTCCAAGTAATCTTTAGTATTTCTTTTGCCGGCACTATTGACAGATTGATTCTTTTTCCATTCATTTTCAGTAAAATCACATGAAATGGTTCCAATGTTCAGTGAAACATTAACGGAAGAACTATCTCAGTGATACTCATGCATTTGAGATGGGAATCCAAGGAATTCAGGACAGTTGGCTCAAGTCTGGGAGGGTTTGTCCCATTAAATCCTACAATATGCACCAAAAAAGGTGGAAGAAATCCTCCTCTGTGCATTTTTCATAAGGCTGAATCACTGATGCCATCGAACGGGTGCCATTACATCTCCCTCGGCTGCTGTTTCGGCCAAAGTCTGTCCCTGAGCCTTGCCTTTAAAGGATGTGAAGTAAAGATGAAACAGGAAGCATCTATGAAAAATCCAGACCACTGGAAAGTATTCGAGTTTGTGTTCCCGCCAAAAAAACATCACTGAGACATAAATCTCTTTATGCGTTTCCAGCCAAATCGACTAACATGTTCTTTAAGCTCATCACCAGCAGCATCCTAACACCACAAAACCATAGCGAGGAGGAGGGAAATGCACTTCTTCTTTCCGAGGAAGGGAATACCTCAGCTGGAGGTGCACTGTGCGCTTGGCTAGCTTTGCTAAGCTTAGCCAATCACCTTACTTTAACTGAAAATGAGCCAATGAAAACATCTCACCAAAACAGACCCATCAGGAGGTTGAGTGATATTTAGTTCGTGCCAACTGAGAGCTAGTGTTGGGTAATCTCATAGGAAGCATACGTGTTAATGTGAAAGATGCTTTATTTAAATCAGAAGTGGCTCAAAAGTGTAGAGGATTAATGCAGATGTTTGCAGCTGGAGCAACATCAAATACCTTGAATGGAAGGTTCACTACTTGTGTCGTCAGCTCAGCTGGTTAATCTTTTATAATCAGGACAGAACAGAAATTATTGGGTGGCTGTTTATGATCCATCCGTCCATCCATCCATCCGTCCATCCGTCCATCCATCCATCCATCCATCCATCCATCCATCCAACCAACCATCCCACCGTCCATCTGTCCATCCGTCCATCCGTTCATCCATCCATGCATCCATCCATCCAACCAACCAACCATCCATCCGTCCGTCCGTCCGTCCGTCCGTCCGTCCGTCCATCCATCCATAAATCTATCCATCCATCCATCCATCCATCCATCCAACCAACCATCCCACTGTCCATCTGTCCATCTGTCCATCTGTTCATCCATCCATTCATCCATCCATCCATCCATCCATCCATCCATCCATCCATCTAACCAACCAACCATCCATCCATCCATCCGTCTGTCCGTCTGTCCGTCCGTCCATCAGTCCATCCGTCCATCCGTCCAACCAACCAACCAACCAACCAACCAACCTATCCTATCCTGGGTCCCTGAGCCTTTTTTCCAGAAGTTTTTTTTACTCCAGAAGAAGTACAGAGTCTTACTCTGGGGAAAGAAAAAGCCCCGATGCCGCTACTCTTTTCAGTGAAAAAGTGCAGAAATGTACTCAGCGTATTAAAATCTCATGCCACTTTAATATAATTAAATTAAAGTCTCTAACTTCAAATCCAATAAAAACAATCTACTGAAAATAATCAACATGAACTTCACCACTTCACTTTCATCACCGTCTCTACTAGTTCTCCCGTCATGGACACACACTCAACACACCCTGAACTCCACCGTCCACTCTCCCTGTCCTCTCTCTCACTCTCCTTCACTCTGTCCTGCACTGATGGACACACAGAGGGACGTCTCTTCTGTGTGTTTGTGTCCGTTTAGACTGAAGTTGGTCTCGATGTTGGGAAGGTGATGGAAAATAAAA
Organism: Hepsetus odoe; assembly: GCA_017165825.1. Lineage (NCBI taxonomy): Eukaryota > Metazoa > Chordata > Actinopteri > Characiformes > Hepsetidae > Hepsetus > Hepsetus odoe. The sequence goes on from JABMDN010011548.1 coordinate 7,223, forward strand.
GTAATGGAGGATTCACCTCAAATACACTTAAACTAAAGTAAGGATCTGTTCTAAAAACAGAAAAGTACAGATATTCAGGTTAGAATGAAGGGAGTAAAAGTCAAAAGTCATCAAAAAGTGCTCAAAGTATAGATACCATAGCGTTTGTCCTTCATTACACCTTTTTTTTCAATAAAAATCGTTCGGTCTTCCCTTCTAGCTCAATCATTCACTCGATTACTCACACATGATCGTTTCATTCACGATTCTTCCGCCGTACTGTTACCGCACTACCTCATGTTTGCTTGTCTTTATATAAAATGTATATTGTCTGTGCGTTGCGAGTACATTAGAATCTGCATATTTCTTGAACCGCCTATTATCTTTTGCACCAGAGAGTCACAAACGGAACCAAGTGGCCAATAAATCGATTCTGACTTTGCGTTATGACATTAAAGAAGCTCGAAGTCTTTTCTCAGCAGCTGAGTTTTACACGACGTGTATTTTATCCTCGCATGACTTTAATCTCTTCGAAAACTGAGACATCAACAGGAGCCTATGTGCTAATGCTACGCTTAGGTTAGGTAAGCGGAAAAGAATCAAAGGAACGTCCCTCACGTCTCCGTCAAATGATCTTTCAGCTAATTAACTGGCCGCCACTCATAAAGATGCTTGCGTTATTCGTCTCGGAAGCACGGCGTACGATGGTGAGCCTCACATCTGTTTGCGGTTGGACCAGAGCTCCGTCTCTGCACTCATTTGTTTGGCCTCATTAGGTCAGTAATGAAGGCTAGCCGAAGGGCGTGCATTATGGGAAGCGGTTCCTGTTTTGCTGCGAACTGACAGGCTGCATTGGGCTTCCAGTCCATGTCAAGCCGAATGCACATTTAGCCGAGATGTATGGGGAATTTTCCAAAGCGTGTGGGCACTAATCTTAATGTGGGCTGTCAGCTTAGTTACATGCACATTTTCTGGCTTCTTTTGCTGCCGCGTTCCCAACTCCAATGCAAGTGGACAGGACGGAATGAAAAGCGTTATACTTTTTGCCGTTTTTATTTTCTGCTAGCCGCGTTGGATTGCTATGAATCCCCAGCTCTTGTCCAGCAGGTGGAAATGCCTTGAAATTAGCTCTGGAAAATCGATTTCAACACACTTTCCTAATTGTGTGTAACAAATGCGCTAAAAAAACATTGCCCTCATCCTGTGCATTTTCACCAAGCGTGTCCAGCGTGGTCTTTGGGCTGCTTTTAGGCTCATTTTTCATTCTGCTGCTCAATATTCATGCGGCGTAACTGTTGGAGGGGCGATTCGGGCTGGGCGTCCCCCTAAATCTTTAAGACTCATTGCTTCAAGAGGGACGAGGGAACTCTGCATACTCTAATCCCTGCAAACAGTGACTCAGGGCTATCTAGATCTATACAGTGATCCAAAAGAGAGTCCTGGAGAAGTATGATAAATAAAAAAACAACTGGAGGAGTGCGATAAAAATAGGAAATGCCCGGGGGTGAGATCGGAGTGATCCATGATGCACTTAATAACAGCTATAAAAAGCCTGAGGAGACCTTTTGTGTGTCCTCCGAGGAAAGATATTGTCAAAACTATTGGTACGTGCACTGTCTAAACAAAGGCCCAGGCAGTGTACAATTACGCCACTTTGCCAGGAGAGCCCGTGCTGTGACTTTATTTCTGCTCTTGGCGACGAGTCTCCCGGGGGGAAGTGGCTGTCAAGCAATTTGAGAAAAGTGCCATTTGAAGAGTCCAATTTTCAACAAGAGGCAACCAAAGTTTAAAGTAATCATTTTTCATGCCCGCTCGCTTTCTCTCGTCCTCCCTCCCTCTCACCTTTCCTTTTCGGGAAGCTAAAGTGTTCCATCGCCCGACTGGAGGCTGGCACCGTGGATCCTTACACCGTTTCTGATTGCTTGTCAGGGACGAAAGCCAGAGAACGGTGGAAACAGCCGCACTTCAGTGAAGGTTAACTGTCATGTCGGCACTTTCAACAGGCCCTCTCCCACAGTTGGGAAATAAAGCTTTCATGACAATATGGCCTGAAATATAGGAGCTCGCTGAGCCCAAAGATGAGCAGACTCGGAGCGCCGACTCTCAGAGCCGAATGTAGACTCGGCTGAAGGGTCACTTTTCAAAAATAGAGAAGGGGTGATTGAATGGAGGCATAAAACAGGGAGTTTGTGATAAATTTAAAGTGCGGGCGGGTTGGGTGGGGTGGAGAAGAGTGGCAGATATGATCTGTGATGGATGAGTACCAGCAAGAGTGAAAGGAAAGGGTAGGAGTAGTGAGACCAGCTATGCTATACGGGTTGGAGACGATGACGTTGACGATATGACAGGCAGCAGAGCTGGAGGCAGCATGGATATGCATTAGGAAGGACAAAGATGGACAGGATTACAAGTTAGAGAAGAATTAGTTTGGACATGTCCAGAGGAGAGACGTGGGTTAAATTGGGAGGCAGATGTTAAGATGAAAGAGGAGAAAGAGGAGAAGAGGAAGACCAAAGAGGAGGTTTATGGACAAGTTGAGAGAGGACATGCAGGTGGTTGGTGTGAAGGAGGAAGATGCAGAGGACCGGGAGAAGAAGAAATGGAGATGGATGGAGATGGAAGTCAACAGTAGAGCTGCGCTGCATCTTATTCGTGGTGGCCGTGCCACATTCACGTTCTGATAATCAGATATTCTCAAGAAAAAAAATCACATGAAATCATTTAGACTTAGGTTTAAAGTCTTAGGACAAACGCTGTCACATCCGCAGAGTGGATTTGTTAAAAATCCACACTAAGCTCACTTGATCAAACATCTGCAGCGACGGCGGACGCAGCGCTGGAGTGATTTTCTTAAACAAAGCCATTGATTATGTGCTTTAATTAATTTGAGTGATGAGGTTTGACCATGACCTGAATCTGTAGAGATGAAAAGAACTGAGCTGCTTCACGTGCGAGAAAAAAAAAGAGAGAGAGAGAGAGAGAGAGAGAGAGAGAGAGAGAGAGAGAGAACACAGATTACAGAAAATCAATCTCTCTCTTTCTCTCTCTCTCTCTCTCCCTCTCCCCCTCTTTCTCTCCATCTCTCCCTCTCTCTCTCTCCATCTCCCTCTCTTTCTCTCTCTCTCCATCTCCCTCTCTCTCTCTCCATCTACCTCTCTTTCTCCCTCTCACTCACTCTTTTTGGTCTCTTTTTACTCTCTTCATCTACTCGTTTCTCTCTCTCTTCCTCTCCCTGCCTCCCCCCCCTCTCTCACTCATTTTGGTCT
>JABMDN010011583.1:0-10234 GCA_017165825.1 Hepsetus odoe
CTCTCTCTCTCTCTCTCTCTCTCTCTCTCTCTCTGTCTCCTGAGGAAATAGTGTATACCAAGGTAGGCACTCCATCTCCAATCACTTAGGCTTGACCCCATGCAGGCCATTTTGAGGTCTGTGAGAGTCTCTCTGTGTTGTGTTTAAGTGGCTAGAGTCTCTTCCTACAGACACCGTGAAAAAAACACCACAGCCTTAAGTCATACTCAACTCATGTTGCCTAAACGGCATGCCCTCCTCCCTTAATCACAGTAATTATCGCCTCCATCTCTTTCTCTTCATGGCATTCGGTGCTGACATACTTATCTCCGGTGTGGAAATGGATTGTAGATTGTAGTGAGCAAGGAGCAAGCCTTCTGGAAAAAGAAAAAAAAAGCATGTGGAAAAAGCCGTGATATGGAAAAGCTCACGGCACCAGTTTTCTCCATAAGAGCAAGAGTAACAGCTGCTGCAGCTGTAGTGGCTGCTAAGTTCTCACACAGCAGTGAAACAGCGTCTCTATTTTATAAGAACTCTATAGAAAATTGGAGTAGTTTCATTGTAACGGCATACGCTGCAAAGGGCCTTGGGTGCTTTAATGGCTGGAGAATGTTCATTCTCTGCTACACGTGTACCAATGAGTCAGAAAATATACTTTACAATAGTCCTTACACACCAGCAGTATAATATGTCATAAGGTAAATATTGACATCATGTAATAAATGGTTGATTTGCTTTAGCACTCAATAAAACTCAATTATTTTGTTTATTCACGGTTTATTGAAAATGATTGCGTTGATGCAAAGTACCCTAACCTAATTTATTAGTGTGTTCTACGCTTATTACCATATGTTATATGACTAAATAAATTAAGCACCAGTAAAAGCAATGAATGCATTCATTTTCAATCAAAAGTTACTAGAAATCCAGCATGGTAAATACAGCTAAGCTGCATCAATACCAGTTTCAAATAAACAAAAGATTGAAATTTTTGACATTCCCATAAAAATTTGCTTTGGTTCTGAAGTTTCATCAGAGTTTTTACAAATATATTTTCACACACACTGCATTATATTCATATCAATTAACCCAAACTGAAGCAAAATAACAGTATCATGCACCAACACGTCTAATCAGCAAAAAAAAAATAACTTTAGGGTTTACTTTTATATGTTTAAGATGCAGGGCTTTGGTGGTCTAGAGGTAGGATACTCACCTATGGACCAGGAGGTTCAAAACCTACTTCTATCACTACCACCATTGCATTCCTGAGTAAGACGCTTAACCTCAAGTTGCTCCAGCAGGACTTTCCCTGTAATTAGGAAATGGAATTTGCTCTGGATAAGAGCATCTGCTAAATGTTTAAAAGGTAAAATTTTGTTTTTTTTTTCTTTTACCTTCACTCATACTTTTGTTGTCCTATTTGCACTTGTAAGATTATAACAAAACATACTTTATACTTTAGTGTCATGTTTATACTCGAGAGGCAAGGCACACACACACGCTGCTCCAACTAGAACACGTTTAATCTGAACTTGAACACAAACACAGAGCCGGAACTTACGGCACGAACAGTCAGTGAGGACGGCGAACGGACAATACTGGGTCGGACTGGCAGGCTATTTGTGAGTGGTTGTCCAGGTGCGGGTGATCAGTGGTGATGATTAAAGGTGCGTGTGAAAGCCCGGTCAGTACTCCGGGGACGGGGGCCTCTCCCCTGGCCTGGGTGCAGCGGTGGGTGTGACATCACCCCCCCCTCCAGGGGCGTCCTCCGGACGCCTGGTTCGGCGCGCTCCCGGCCTCCCTTGTCCCGGCGGGTGCTGTGGGGGTCCGTTGCGTCGAGGGGGTCGGCCTCTCGGTTTGGGGGCAGGGCGGTTAGGGTGGTTACGGTGGTAGTCGTACTGGAGATGAGGGTCGAGTATGTCCCGGGCCTTGACCCAGCTGCGCTCCTCCGGTCCGTAGCCCTCCCAGTCCACCAGGTACTGTAGCTCCCCTCGACGTCGTCGGGAGTCCAGGAGCGCGTGGACCTTATGGGCTTGACCCTGCTCGGTGACGATGACTGGAGGGGGTTCAGCCTCTCCCACCGGTGCGGCCAGGGGCCCCGGGACGCAGGGCCTGAGGAGGGAAACGTGGAAAACAGGGGTTATGTGCATGTGATCAGGTAGTTTAAGACGATAAGTGACCGGGTTGACTTGGGACTCTATTCGGAAGGGCCCAATGAACCGGGGGCTGAGCTTCTTACTGGGCATCCGTAGATTGAGGTCACGAGTGGAGAGCCACACCCTGTCTCCGGCTTGGAAGTCGGGGGCCTCCCGTCGACGCCTGTTGGCTTGTTGGCGGAAGCGGCGCACTGCCCGTTCGATGTGTGCGTGGGCTTTCTCCCACACGCGTTCAGCCCCTTGGAACCATGCGTCGATGCTCGGGACATCCGTAGGTGTGGTATCCCAGGGGCAGATGGGAGGCTGAAACCCCAACACACATTCGAACGGGGTCATTCCTGTGGAGGAATGGCGCAAGGAGTTCTGGGCGTACTCTGCCCAGTAGAGGTACTCGGCCCAGTCGTGTTGCCGGTGGTGACAGTATGCCCGGAGGAATCTAGTCAAGTCTTGGATGGTTCGCTCGGCCTGACCATTGGTTTGGGGATGGTAACCAGAAGATAATGAGACTGCGGTCCCCAGTCCCTCTGTCAGATAGTATGTCCTCCGGGAAACCGTAATACCGGAACACGTGCTGGAACAGAGCCTCCGCGACCTGTCGAGCAGACGGGAGAGCAGCAAGAGGGATGAATCTACACCCCTTCGAAAATCGATCCACCACCACTAAGATGCACGTGTACCCCCCGGAACGTGGGAGATCCGTGGCCAAATCGATGGCCACGTGAGTCCACGGACGGGTGGGCACAAGCAGGGGTAATAACTTACCGGCTGGCAATTCACGAGGGGTCTTAGTTTTGGCACAGGTGGAACAGGAGCGGACGAGGGCCCGAACATCGGCCCTTAAGGTGGGCCACCAATATTTTTTGCTCAGCTGTTCCCCTGTGCGATGGATACCCGGGTGACCTGAGGCCGGAGAGGTGTGGGCCCATTTGACCAATTGGGTGCGGAGGCGCTCCGGCACGAAGGTCCGACCAGGGGGGCACCCTGACGGGACGGAGGTGCCCTCGGCCTCTTGCCGGATGTCCCGCTCGATGTCCCACTGCACGGGGGCTGCTACGACCATCGGGGCCAAAATCGGTTCCGGCTGGGACACCCTCTCGGACGGCTCGAAGCGGCGTGAGAGGGCGTCGGCCTTGTTATTCGTCGTTCCTGGGCGGTAGGTCAGGGTGAAGTCGAAGCGGGTAAAAAACAGGGCCCATCGTGCCTGGCGGGGGTTGAGTCGTTTTGCCCCCCGGATATACTCAAGGTTACGGTGGTCGGTGAGGACCGTGAAGGGGTGCTTTGCGCCCTCCAGCCAGTGCCGCCACTCCTCCAGTGCGGCCTTCACCGCCAAGAGTTCCCTGTTCCCGATACGGGAGAAGAAGGCACGAAGGGAAATAGTCTCTCGGGTTGTCCGTGGTACTGCGACAGCACCGCCCCCAGACCTACCTCGGATGCATCGACCTCGACCACGAACGGCCTGTCCGGGTCGGGCAGCCGCAGGATGGGCGCCGAAGTGAACTTCAGTTTGAGGTCTAAAAAGGCCGCTTGAGGCGGGAAGGTTTTCCCTTTAGCAGGGCAGTTAAAGGGGCTGTCGTGGCACTAAAGTCTTGAATAAACCGCCTATAGAAATTGGCGAACCCGAGAAAGCTTTGTAATTGTCTGATGGTGCGGGGCTCCGGCCAGCTGGTAACTGCCGTCACCTTTTGTTGCTCCATCTCGATTCCCTTTGGCCCGATTCGGTACCCTAAGAAGGAAACCTCTGTGAGATGGAATTGGCACTTCTCCGCCTTGACGTACAACCCATGCTTGAGGAGGCGGGAAAGGACCTGGCGTACCTGGGAGACATGTGAGTCATAGTTCTTGGAATAAATCAGGATGTCATCTATGTAGGCGACTACAAACCGACCCAACATGTCTCTCAGGACGTCGTTGATAAACGACTGGAAGACGGAGGGGGCGTTCTTTAGGCCATACGGCATGACTTTGTACATATAATGACCTGTGCTAAAGGCCGTCTTCCACTCGTCGCCCTCCCGAATCCTCACCAGGTTGTACGCACTGCGGAGATCCAATTTAGTAAAGATGGTGGCCCCTCAAAGTTGTTCGAGGGCCGACGGAACTAGTGGGAGAGGATAGCGGAATTTAACGGTGACGGCATTCAGTCCCCGATAATCAATACACGGCCGAAGTCCGCCGTCCTTCTTCTGCACGAAGAAAAACCCCGCGGAGGCCGGCGATGTGGACGGCACGATGAACCCCTGTCGAAGGGCCTCAGCAATATACTCCTCCATTGCTCTTGATAGATGCGAGAGCGAGGAGGAGTGGCCCCTGGCTGGAGTTCAATCGCACAGTCCCACGGCCGGTGAGGAGGGAGTTGAGTGGACCTCTTTGCACTGAACACCTCACTCATAGAACGGTATTCAACCGGGATGGACAACGGTAAATGAGCCAGGGGGCTCTCCACAGACGTGGAGAGGCACGGGATGGAGGTATTACAGTGCAAAGAACACTCTGGAGACCAGGACCTGATTTTCCCTGTCCTCCAGTCTAGAACCGGGTTGTGGGACCTCAGCCACGGGATGCCCAGTACGATACCGTGATCTGAAAGCGGCAATACGAACAGGGACAGGGTCTCGGTGTGTGTTGACAGCTGGATGGTGAGGGGACCGGTGACCTGCGAAACCCCACCTGGGTTCAGCTGCCGCCCATCAACTGCCTTTACGGACACGGTGTGGGATAGGGGATACAGGGGGACGTGCAGTTGAGAAGCTACCGTGGAGGAGATGAAGTTGCCAGCCGACCCAGAATCGATCAACGCTGAAACACAAAAACAGACATCAGCACAGCGTACAGATACTTTAGCGGAAAACTGATTAGACAAATCAGGTAAAGGGTCAGATACTGTGCGTCTTTTAGTGTCCTGGCTCACCACAGTACAAACAGAGCCCATTGTGGATGCGGCGTTCCCTCTCTGTCTCAGAGAGGCGAATCCGGCCCAGATCCATGGGCTCATGGGGGACTGTGGTCGCTGCGCGGACTGATGGCTGTGGTCATGGGGGACGCTGCTGCGCGACAGGGGCGTGGCGCCCCTGTGGGCCCGGCGCTTCGGCGTTTGTGCTGATCGAGACGAATCGCTAGGGTGAAGAGTTCATCCAGGCCCAGACCCTCGTCTCGGCAGGCGAGCTCCCGCTGAATGCCCGGGTGAAGGCCAGCCCGAAACACCGCCATCAGAGCGGGGTCGCTCCAACCACTTCCGGTCGCGGTAATGCGGAAGTCGAGGGCATACTCCATGACGGAGCTGGACCCCTGCTTCATGCGCAGTAAGCGATCCCCCTGGGACTGCCCGTGGGCGGGGTGATCAAACACCGCCCGAAAAGCGGACGAAAAGCGACCGTATGTGCTCATGGTCTCGCCACCACTTGCCCAAACCGCCGTACCCCACTCAGCAGCGCGACCGGTAAGCCTTCCGATTACTGCTTGGATTTTCTCTACCTCCGTTAACCAGGGATATTGTCCAAAATACATGTTAAATGTGACCAAAAACACCGCACATGAATCTGGATCGCCAGCGTAACGTTCCGGAAGAGCGATGTGGCTTACCGGCGGGACGGGCGGTTGGGCGAACGGCGGGGGGGAAAAAGCCACGGCGGCTGCCCGGGGTCCTCGGTCTGAGATAGTTAGCCGCCCCAGTTGTTGTTGGAGGTCGTCTAACTTGGACGTCATTTGCCCGAGGATCCCCTCGTGCTCCCGGATCCGCTGCCGTATCTCCATGTCCGTCACTTCGCCGGAAAAAATTCCGCCCGCTGCACCTTGCTGCTCGAAGGTCCGTTCATCTGTCATGTTTATACTCGAGAGGCAAGGCACACACACACGCTGCTCCAACTAGAACACGTTTAATCTGAACTTGAACACAAACACAGAGCCGGAACTTACGGCACGAACAGTCAGTGAGGACGGCGAAAGGACAATACTGGGTCGGACTGGCAGGCTATTTGTGAGTCGTTGTCCAGGTGCGGGTGATCAGTGGTGATGATTAAAGGTGCGTGTGAAAGCCCGGTCAGTACTCCGGGGACGGGGGCCTCTCCCCTGGCCTGGGTGCAGCGGTGGGTGTGACATTTAGATTATACTTATCAGTATACTAATTAATAAAAATGTAATTTCTTTGACCCAGATTGCATTACCCTGCATAAGTACACAAGATGTTTACTCTCAGATGCAAATGTCCTAGATTTGCATTTGTGTAAGTGGGTTTTGCAGCTTTTGAGTACCCAAATCTGTTCTAGTGAACCTGAGATTGGATTTTTGCATTGCTTGGGTGGCCTACAGCTTAGCCACTAGGCTTCCATGACAGTCCAAAGGGACACACTGAAGTTCAATGAATATAACCACTTTTCAAACCTACCATGGTCAAGATCCAAATCCCAGCCCAAATGCTGTTTAATCTGCTATAGCTTAAGGGGATGGAACTGACAGGGATAGCTTGAAGATGACTGAATGAGGTTAGGTGGGAGTATAGTATGTGGTTGAGGACTCACAGACATGGACTCAGCACTGAAAAAGTTTATTGTCCCACTACAGAAAATCACTTTAGTGTAGTAAAGTTAAAATAAACTAAACCTGTTATTAAAACACCCAGTAAAGATAATGTTGATTTATGAAGATATGGAATAAAAGGCTAAAACTGACATTAAAATACAATAAATTAAAATAAGTATATTCTTCAGCATAATTCATCTATGTAGCCCACATGGTTCCACTGGTTTATTAATTTTTCCATACAAAATAAAAATTTACATGCTTCATGAGCTTTGTTCCCACCTTATAGGTAAGGGGACAGCATTGCTATGAGGCTGAAAAAACAGCACACTTGTACATGTGCATAATTGTATAAATATTGAGATCAAAATTATTCTAAATCCAAATGTGACATGCTACAAGAATCCTTTATCTCAGTATACAATGTGATGTAGAACATAGTCACTGTCACTGGTTGTCATGGTGAAAAAAAGGAGAAATGAGGCAAAAGTGCTAGGCAGCAATCCAGTTCTTTTAATAGATAACAAATCAGTCAAGAAGCAAACAAAGCTGATGCATGAACATAGAACAGACAAGTCTGCGTTGGTCTGGGACTCGTTAAGTGTCCAGCTGACCAGGTGTGAGGGATTGAGTGTGATGAATGGGCGATGTGGAGGGTTGGAAGATCTGGTGCAGAAGTCCAGTGACCAGGACCATGGCCATGACTGGGGCTCAGTAGAGGCCGTGACACTGGTGTTTCTCACATGATAGGTAAACTGAAATTCCATATATTTCAGACATAAAGAGAGATTTATTGTGAAATATTCTGCGGTCAGAGTAAATTAATGAGTTGCTCACAGCACTGGTGTTCATAGCATTCTTTCATTACCATTAAAAGAAATCAGGGTGCATAAGTTTATTAACAGAGAGCTCACATCAGCCACTCTAAATGACTTGAAATCTAATCATATTAAGTATGCAGACATTTAGTAAAACTAGTGGAGTTTCCAGTAATTATTGCCATTATGTTTCAAACAACTGGCCAACAAAAGTGAGGCAAAATAGAATGTATTACAGTTTATGATATTTGTTGTGATCTTTATGACAGCAAAACATCTGATTGTGTCATGAGAGACAATAGCTAATGGGAAAGAAATGGCAATGTCAGTCAAACCTGCATGAAATTAAATTTAATGTAGAGTGCAAAAACAGTGAAAAGTGAGTTTTGTAAATTAGCTTCTGATGTCATTGCTTTTATATTAAAATCTCATAAGAGATTTGTAATTATTTCATAACATTTTCTGCTCCAGTAAAGGACATGTTTAGGCATGACTTGTGTTGCTGGAGCAGAGATCTTCTTACATAGACTATACTAAATTTGTATGAAAATGGAATCACTCTGGTACCACTGTTAGATTTTTTTCATTGTTTGAGGAACTGGAAATGGAAATAACTGATTAACATATAATTTATTTTTTAACACTTACAGACAGTGATAATACACTAGGAAATCTAGTAGATGTGCAGTGCTTAAGCTTGCTGAAGGATACTTCAGTACTGCAATTATCTGCTTCGCCTGCTTCTCGTTCTCCCCAGCACCTTCACTGTTGTGTATCCTGTTTCCTGACTGTTACTTTACTGATCTCTTGCCAGTTTGTACATCCTGCGGCAAATGCTTATGACATTTTTGGACAAATTTACAGTAGCAGTAACATCTTTAAAGCAGTGAAATGTTAAGACTTTTCCCATCATTAAAACCTGACTTAAAACAATAGCACTCCCTCCGTACCATTAAAACTTTGACTAATGAATTCTGTTCACTTCTGTTCACACCAATGTTTCTTATCAGATGAGATGTTCCTGTTTCAAATCTGTACAGTCATATGTCTGAAACTGTTGCTAAATTTTATTAACCTCTCAGTTAATGAAATGGCTTTTTACATGCTGAAAAAATGACTTTTCGGTCCCTGGCTTCTGCATAACTGTTATTCAGGGAAGCCATTTCAGCTTTTCTGGAAATTTATTTTTCCTGTTCTCAGTCTTGAGCTTGAATGTCTTATTACACCTGACTATCACACTTGGTCACTATATTATCACATAATTCTGATGTTTACATTCAGCTATCCATGATTCATTCAAACTCTTAAGTGTACATAGTTTGCACAATTATTTGGCATTTGGAGGATCGATGTTAATATGCAACAAATACTGTTCAATCAATCCAAAAATGTTAATAACCCTGAAACAAAATGTGAATGTGAACATTCTCAGGGGAACACATGTGTGAACTATTATTAAGCAATTAGTGTGCAGCATTATTATGCACCTAAATACAAAACAAAAATTTTCTCATTTCGATTTATTTTAATCTGTTAAAGTGAGAATATGTCCTGCATAAAAAAGGTCTTCTTGAATGATGCAGACTTTTTCCTGAACTACTGCTTGAGGAAAGTGTTTTATAAAAACTGGCAGTCGGTTTGGGAGCTGATTTTGAGTCAGTCATCAACCCCAAAAAGTCCAACTAGCTCAACTTTAACAACACCAGCCCATACCAGTACCCCACCTCCACCTTCCTGGTGTCTGAGTTGAAGTAGAGCCTGTTGACTATTTGCAACAAACTGTTTGATGGTTTTGTGATCGCGCCTAATATGAAAGTGACAACCCTTGTCTTTGCGAGGTCAAAGCACAGCAGATAGTGAACCACAACAAAATTGGACCTCTGCTTTTAACCCATGCACACTCAAACACTGTGCAGCAGTGGGCAGCTATTGAAAGTGCCCAGGAAGCAGTGACAGGGACGGCACCTTGCTCAAGGGTACCTCAGGGCAACCTATTGGGAAGGGGTTCGAACCCCCGATCCTCTGGCTAACGCCCTAACCACTAGGCCACCGCTGCCCCATCTTATATCTTAGCCATTTATATCTTATATCTTAGCCATTTCAAGAGTGCTGAATGCTGTATCCCTCTGAAAGACTTTTTACCATTTTTGACATTTCAGAGTCAGTTATAACTCTTTTTAGGCCTATTCTGCTTAAGTAAATAAGGCTGCCTAATAATTATGCACACCTTGATATAGGGTGTTGATCTCCTTAGGCCACACCCTCCCTTCTTACACAAATACACATCAACTTAAATGCATAAATCCAATTAGCATTCAGGTTTATACAGCTTGGAGTTGGGATATATGCATAAAAATGATGATATGGTCAAAATGCTCACTTGCCTAATAATTGTGCACACAGTGTTCATGTCACAAAAATAAATTATCTTATAGGATCATTCAAACAATTTTAAAAGGGATATACTTTTAAGAAACCCATTAAATGAATCCTCCTCTAGAGCTTTAATTAGATTATTTGTGTAAGGGGGAAATATTCCTGCTAATTTGGTTGTTTTTTTATATTTAGTGCTAAAACCATCTCTTCCTATATCAGTCTTCAATAATATCAAGCAATATCTTTTAAAGGGCATGACATTCACGTTTCATATCACATGCACACAGATCAATTTGCAGATAGTGAAAGGAAAGTGATATTTTTAACTGACTGACATCCACACACACACAAATATATATATATATATATATATATATATATATATAT
>JABMDN010011643.1:0-10504 GCA_017165825.1 Hepsetus odoe
ATTTATATATACAGTACTGTGCAAAAGTTTTAGGCAGGTGTGAAAAAATGCTGTAAACATAGAATGCTTTCAGAAATGGAAGTGTTAATCTTTATTTTCATCAATCAACAAAATGCAGTGAATGAACAAAAGAGAAATCTAAATCAAATCAATATTTGGTGTGACCACCCGTCGCCTTCAAAACAGCATCAATTCTTCTAGGTACACTTGCACACAGTTTTTGAAGGAACTCGGCTGGTCGGTTGTTCCAAACATGACTGTGTTTCAGCCTCCATGTGACATTGATGATCATCAGTACCTGTTTGGTAAAACTGGTTGATCAGACACCGACTATAATCCTACAGAATCCCTGACTTTGTGCAAGAACTGATGCTGGTTTGAAGGCAAAAGGTAGTAACACCAGATATTGATCTGATTTTGATTTTTCTTTTGTCCGCTCACTTTGCATTTTGTAAATTGATAAAAATAAACAATCATTATTTATATTTCTGAAAGGATTCTGTTTACAGCATTTTTCACACCTGCCTAAAACTTTTGCACAGTACTGTGTGTATATATAGCTCCTCTTAAAACCAACAAGCTTCAATAAGTGGTAAAGCAACTGATGACTAATTCTGTTCTTGCTATGCTCTTCTCTCTGTGACAGTACATTTAAGGTTCAAAATACGAAAGCAAGATTAAACGAAATAGCGAGAATTTATCCAATAAATGTGCTCTGGGACCTACCAGACTGAATAAGAAGAGGCTTAACCAGAAAAATCAGTGATGCCAAACAGAGAAGTCCCATGATCTACAAGAGACAAAAGGAGATAAAACACATCGGGGGTAAAACAGCCGTATGATGAAATGTTGACGTTTCAGAAAGATTCTAAATTTCTTTCAGAACCATGAACAGCCTCAACCAGTCTGAATCTGAATCTGAAGCATGCAGGGTTCTTATAGCAGATGTCACCTACTATAACTTGCCTGTTCAGTCTCAAGAACTTTCATACATACAGTAAAAAATACTGTAATAGAAACAATAAAATAGAAACTATTGATTGTACTACAGAATACAAATAGTAAAAACACAGCATAACAAATTAGATTCATTACAAATTATTAAAAAAAAACATCAGTCACACACACACACACACACACACACACACAAACACACACATCATTGAACTCATGACTTAACACATGACAAAGATTGCTACAAATATAAAATAAAGTGGGACATATTCTCACATCATGAATTAAGAATTTAGAAAAGGAAAAAAATAGTTTTGAAATTACAGCCATCATTCACATTATCCTGAAAAAAAAACTTTGCTGAAAAATATCAATCAAAAATCAGCAGTATTCAGATTTTATCCATTTACTCTGGTTTAGTATTTTATTCTGTTGAAGAAAATGTTGAAACAGCGAATAGACTCACCTCTTCGAACTCGTTGTGACAAATGAAAGTAAAAGGTGATGAACAAGATTCCAGGAAGTATGTGGGATATTTTGTGATTGGCCAAGAAGGACTTCCCTGACTATCCCTTCAGCGTGAAACCCTCAGGAAATCATGATAAAGCAGCCTGCAGATGATTTTAACCCTTCAGTCAACCGTTTAATATGAGGTACGGTTGTAAGTGCAAAGACCCTGCAGTTATATGGAAGAAGGATCACCAGTAACTCTCCCAGGATCATAAACAATGGCCAGACTGAAGAGTCAGAAAGAAACAACAGAACATTTCCAGGAGAGAAAACTGGGTACTGCTCGTTCTTGCTAAAATCCTTCACTTCTTCTTGTACTATTGGACAAAAAGAGAGTTTCTCTCTTAAAAAGGGTAGCGGTGGCCTAGTGGTTAGGAAGTTGCCCTTGCATCGGAAGATTGTGGGTTCAAGTCCCCACCAGTAGGTTATTCTGAAGTACCATTGAGCAAGGTACTGTCCCTGTCACTGCTCCCTGGGTGCTTTCAATAGCTGCACGGTGTTTGCATGGGTTAAATGCAGAGGTCCAATTTTGTTGTGGTTCACTGTGTGCTGTGCTGTGACCTTGCAATGACAAGGGTTGTCACTTTCTTTTTTTCACTTTCACAAATGCTAATGACAACCTGTTGTTTGATATTTAATTGTGAAATAAGAACTGTTTTCCTAATACAGAGGGAATGCAGATAGATAGATAGATAGATAGATAGGTAGATTAACTACAGTGTGTCTTTGTTGTTTGGGAGGCTCAGTAGGAGAGGAAAACTGATTGGTTTTCTGATGGATATCTGATTGTGAAATGCAGAGCTGTTGCCTAATTTGGAGTCACCTGGTTGAGTTTTGCTGGGACACCTGCCAAACCTTCAACAAAAAGGTCAGTGAGTTTTGTTAAAGAAAAAAAAAACAACAAAATAAAACTACTGTATGTGTGTCACGCCCACCACCGTACCCAGGTCAGGGGTGAGGGCCCGATCCCCGGAATACTGACCAGAGTTTCACACTCACCCTCACTAATCACCGCTGATCACCTGCACCTGGGTAGCCGAGTACTTCTAGCCCGCCAGCCTGACCCAGCCTTGTCCGTTCACTGTCGTTCTGCATATCTGTATCTGGTCGTATTGTTTGTTCGTGTCTGATTAAAACGCACCGATAAGGAAGCTACGCATTTGTGCCTTGATTCCGGTTTGAGGTGAAGACAATGTGACATTTATTAATCTTGATCTTGATATTTATATACTCTTAAGCTTTTAAATGAACCCAGAAGAAATGCTTCCTCTAAAGGAATATTAGCCATTACCATTGACCCCTAAAGCGACTTATCAGTCTTTGTGTTTCTGCATTGTTGTTTTGTGCTGTTTATTCTCAAAAACACAGCTGCCACTTTTCAAAGGCCAGCAAATGCCAGTTGTGCTGATATTCAAATTTATCAAGTTTATTTCCATTCATTTAATTCTCTATTTATTTGGTCTTTGTCCTGGGGAGACTATTTTGAAAGCTTATTTGATGGCTAAGAACCAATTCTCATATTCTAATTTTACACTTACATAAATATGATTTTGCTCAGGCTGCAATTGTCCAGCTTGGACGATGGAGCTGTCTGGAAAGAGGAAAAGAGGAAGGCAAAGAGGAGGTTTCTAGACATGATGAGAGAGGACATGCAGATGGTTGGTTTGAAGGAGGAAGATGCAGAGTACCGGAAGAAATGGAGACAGATGATCTGCTGTGTTAACCCCTAAATGTGAGCAGCTGGAAGAAGAAGAAGAAGAAGAAGAAGAAGAGGATAGAAGAAGTTGCTGGTCGTTTTTTGTGACCGGAAAAGAATTTGGTAAAGGTCCTTGAGTTTGTTCCCCATCTGTTTTTTTTTTTTACTTCTTTGTTTTTGGGCAGTGATTTGTTTTTCATTTCTCTTGAGATATGCCCAGCTTTATTTTACACTTGTTTTTGACTCATTCAGTTTCGCTGGTTAAAACTTCAGTAACTGGGATTTGACCTCTGGCCACTTTGGGTCTCATTCTTGGGTCCTAACCCACTTGGTCCCTCTGCTTGGGGTAAACCACACCCTGACAAGGACTTGGGTGGTGAGTTTTGGTAAAAAGAGTTGCTCAAGGGTATGGAGCTTATTTTTTAGTGCAAATATGTTGCATTTTATCGGATTTTGCCTCAATTTCTGCAAGATTTCTCTACCGTATCTCAACCTTTAACGTCTTTTCCAAATCTCTTGGCTTATTGTCAAAAGGCATACAGGCATAGCATGTTTAAATTATAAGTAACTGTTTATTTATTGAAATAAATAAGTTATGTATACACTCTGTTGAAACTTCAATGAGATTTTTCATTTGGAAACTGCATTGGCTGTTAAAAATGAAGAATCAACACTAAGACCAGAGAGCTGTGTACGGAGGGAAAACAGAAAAAAGAAAGAATCATCTATTAGAAAACATTTGTTTTGTTTTCAGATGAAAAATAGAAATAACTGCTATAAAACACAGCACAATTGTATTTTATTGTTTTTATTACAATTAATATTTACATTTTCAACAATTGTCAAATCTTTTCACGCTGAAAAGTGAAACTCTAGCTCCCATAAACTAAATACAAACAGAAAACATACAACGGGTTTCTATTCAGAAGACCATAAGATTGTAAAATCAAATTATTATATAAAAATTACCCTCTTATTAGTTGGGTGGTTATCAGTAAAACAGCAAAAAAAAAAAAAAATAGCAATAATATTAATAATAATTCTTTATTTTCATAGATAATGGATAATCACAGCTCTGAAAACAAAAACGTGTTTTTAAAATCACTGCTACCCTGTACAGAACAGATTAACACAAAGAAAAGTGGAACATTGTTACATCTGGTGTGAAGTTAATACAGCATCATGCCTGGTGGCTGCAGGGTGATGGTGTGGTAGCTTTGTTGCTTTAGGGTTTGGGCAGCTTGCCCAAACTGAGGCAAAGAATCCAGTTTTTTTGGAAGATATTCAATCTATGATCTAAAGCTCAAGCATAACAAATAATTTTGAGTTTTTTCTTTCAGTGAAATAAGAGACCATTTAAATCTTTGATTTCTTTCTTTTTTTTTTTTTTTAAGAGCAGAAACAGTGAAAATGAAGTGAAAACAACCTTGTCACTGTGGACATGCCATAGCCTGCACTGAACCCTGACAAAGTGTAACACACACACACACATTTCCAGCACCCGTGGAGCAGTGATAAAGACAATAAATTACTCAAGGTTATCTCAAGGTACCCTACAGGTCTGGAATTCAAACCCCAGCCTTCACATTATGGATCCCAGTCCCTAAGATCACCACTGCCCTGATATAGCATATAATGTGTATGTAATGTATGTGAGTGTGTGTGTGTGTGTGTGTGTGTGTATGTTGCTAGAAACTAGGCTTTGCAGATTTATGTGCTTAGAAAGTTTTCCTGCAATATTACCAAGTCAGCCTTAAACTTTAGGCCTCTCTGTTGCAGATCCTCTTTCTTATGATTATGAAACAGATAACAGTGGCTATTAAGAAGACCAGAATATTGACAGAGAACAGGAGATATGTCAGCCATGGAAGTGGAGGTTCTGGTTGTTTTTATGAAATGGAAATATATGAAATATGTATCTGAAGAAAAAAATGACCATATTTTAGAGAGAAACTTTATTTTCTCGAAGTCGATTGAACTGAAAAGGCATTATTTGCTGTCATACAGTGTTCATATGGACCAGTAATCATTGTTGCGTTTCAGGTGCAAACATATAAAAAAATAATGAACATTAAAAAAGTAAATGACTCTGTGGGTGTCTTTGATATACTTTATCATTTACTACATATGGAATGATTATATTTCCAAATGTAATGGTAAAAAGTAAAGAAAATGCATCATTTAAACTCACCAGTTATTTTCAGTGAGGTTAATTCTCCAGATATCCGCTTTAGTGTTTCATCAACGAAGCATGACATTGTACAGATCAGAGTTTCTGTGTCGTTGGCTGTGAGCTTCTCAATGGTCATGGAAGTAGAGATACTATCACGAGAGGTTATTCGGATTCTGTGCTGATATTTCTCTACTTCTGAAAGATCTTTTGTCTTTCTTTTGTTGTTTGGGTCGATAATGACCCATTTACTTTGGCATCCGGAAAGAGTTTCTCCAAGAGCAGTGATGTTGCATTGAAGAACGGCTTCTTCTCCAACTTCATATTTATCTCTGGTTGACCATTGGGTTACCCAAACATTGCTAAACACAGCACCTTGGAAATAAAGATATTTACAAAGATATTTATTATTTTTTACACTTTTTGATGTTGGACAGTTCTTTTTATCACATTACAACATTTACCTGCGTAGCAAATTGATACGAACCCCACAAAGACAGCAACAGTGTGGACAGCAGAAGCCTCATCCTGCCACTGGCTCTCGGTTCTTGTTTCGTGTAACTGATGAGCAAAAAAGCAATGCAGACAAAAAAATGCGTCATTCATCTCATTAGCACTTTCAGGGTTAAACCTTAAAGGCTGTGCCTTTTATTTTCTTTTTTTTGCTTTCTGTTTGATCAATAAATGTGAAATGTTCTTGGCTCATGATGATCCGCATACATACTGAACAGATTCATATACACTTCAGACCAATATTTACATTTCAGATGCACAGAACAGTGCTGATATGCAGGGCGGGAAAAGAAGTGCAGAGAGAGAGAGAGACAGCTTGAGACACATAAAGTCTGATTCAGAGTGGAAGTGAGGGTAGGAACTCTGAATGTTGGCAGCATGACTGGTAAAGGTAGAGAATGAGCTGATATGATGGAGAGAAAGAAGGTTGACATTTTTTGTGTGTGAGACTAGATGGAAGGGTAGTAAGGCCAGGTGTATTGGAGGAGGGTTTAAAATGTTCTGCCATGGTGTGATAGAAGGAGGAATGGGGTAGGTGTTGTCCTGAAGGAAGAGTATCTGAAGTGTTTTGGAGGTGAAGAGGGTGTCAGGAAGGGAAATGAGTTTGAAGCTGGAAGTTGAAGGTGTGATAATGAATGTTGTTGATCCTCATACCCCACAAGTTGGTTGCCAGAGGGAAGAGAAAGAAGAATTCTGGAGTGAGTTAGATGAAGTGATAGAGAGTGTACCCAGGGGAGCAAGAGTGGTGCAGACTTCAATGTACAGGATGGTGAAGGGAACAGAGGTGATGAGGAGGTGATGGGTAGGTATGTAGGCATGGTGTCAAGGAGAGGAATGCTGAAAGTCAGATGGTTGTAGATTTTGCAAAAAGGATGGAAATGGCTGTAGTTAATACTTATTTTAAGAAGAGGGAGGAGCACAGGGTGACATATAAGCGTGGAGGAAGATACTCACAGGTGGAGTATATCCTTTGCAGGAGGGTCAGTCTGAAGGAGAATGGAGAATGAAAAGTAATGACAGGGGAGAGTGTAGATAAACAGCATAGGATGGTGGTGTTTAGGAGACCTTGGAGGTCAAGAAGAGTAGGAAGCTAAAGATATGAGATATAAACTACTACATATGAGGTAAGGGAGACAGCTAGAAAAGCAGTTTACGATGGCTAAAGATAAGGTTTGATGAATTGTATGAGGGGGTGGACAGTAAAGAGGGAGAAAAGGACCTTGGAGTCCCCGTGGGTGATGATGTTTGCTGATGATATTGTGATCTGCAATGAGAGTAGGGAGCAGCTTGAGGAGAACCAGGAGAGATGGAGGTCTGCTCTAGAGAGGAGAGGAATGAGAGTAAGTAGGACAAAAACAGAATACATGAAAGTGAATGAAAGGGAGGAAAGTGGAGTGGTGAGGATGGAGGGAGTAGAGGTGATGAAGGTGGAGGAGTGTAAAAACTTGATCAACAGTACAGAGTAACGCAAGTGTGGAAGAGCGGTAAAGAGGAGATTGCAGGCAGTTTGGAATGTGTAAAGAAAAGTGTCAGGAGTGATCTGTGAAAGACGGGTACCAGAGAGAATGAAAGGGAAGCTTTAAAGGATGGTTGTGAGACCAGCTATGTTATACGTGTTGCAGATGGTGGCAGTTAAAGATGAGTTAGTGAGATGATGATGATGATTTGCAGAGTTAAAGATGATGAGATTTGTATTTGATGTGATGATGATAGATAGCATTAAAAATGATTATATTAGAAGGACAGATGAAGTTGGAGACAAAGTGAGAAAAGCAAGGTTGCATTGGTTTGAACATGTATAGAACATCTCGCAATAAAAGTCGCATCTCTGTGGGTAGCGGTGGCCTAGTGGTTAGGGCGTTGGCTGCCTGATCGGAGGATCGGGTGTTCAAACCGCTTCCCAATAGGCTGCCCTGAGGTACCCTTGAGCAAGGGACCGTCCCCGTCACTGCTAACCCCGGGCACTTTCAATAGCTGCCCACTGCTGCACGGTGTTTGAGTGTGCATGGATTAAATGCAGAGGTCCAATTTTGTTGCGGTTCACTGTCTGCTGTGCTGTGACCTCGCAATGACAAGGGTTTTCACTTTCAGTTTCAATTTTATCTCGCAATAAAAGTCTTGCATTTCATGTTACCTGCTCAACACAGTTCAGGAATCACCACAGGCACACGCTGGAACACTGCAGGCAGGGTTGGACCTTAGAGAAGCATAGACCTAAGAGAATGCATTCAAGTAAACAAGCATTTTTTCAATGAATGGGCCAAACAGTTCTAAAGAACTAAAAAAAAATAGGTTGAGAAAAAAGGACATGTGAAACATATGCTGCCACATTCTCCCTGCTCTAATTCTTTATTTTAAATGCTGGGAAACAACGAGCACTACAAACTGATTCTACAGGAAATAAGTGCAGTGATGCTGCAAACAGTGATGCAACGTGGACACAGACTGTGAGAATTAGGGGGCATGTTCTAAAGTCTTAGGAAATCGAATTAGCTCTATAGTTATAAACTATTGAACACTTCATTAGGGTTTGTGTGTGTGTGTGTGTGTGTGTGTGTGTGTGTGTGTGTGTGTGTGTGTGTGTGTGTGTGTGTGTGAGAGTGTGTTTAAAGACTGCAGTGTTCCTGCTGAGGGTCCAGAACTGCTGAGTGTCCTGTTGAGTGAGAGTCCAGAACCTGAGCAATGACTCCAGGCTATACTGCCAGGAGAAACCTCACTAATAACACTGTTACATTTCACAAATGGAACTATCAGGCTAAAAGTGTCAGTCAAGCGGACAGCGTGTGTTTACATTGTTTTAACACTCCAGGAGCAATGCTGTGTGTGATAGTGGGTGAAGTCTTTAGTCTTGTTTTTAGGACATGTAATCATTATAATCATATTCTGACATTAAGAAGCTGGTATTCCCACCTTGTTTTATTTCCTGTGTTACTCGTTTGAATGAGAAAAGGAAGTGGTTTTGTTGGTCTGTTTCAACTAGGTCAGTATTCAAACCATCCATCAAATATAAGATACAAAAATCATGAACAATGAAGTTTAGTCAGGAGTGAATAAATTATTCACTCACTTCTTTGGAAAAAGTATAGAAACAATTTCCTTCAACCTTTTTGGATCCAGATATATTCTAAATGATGCTGAAATGTAATAAGTTACATGAACAGCTGAATCTGTATATACACCAGCTCATAGTCTGGGACTCTGAGTGCTGAAGGGTCCTTCTGAGAAGTTACTGACCATATCAGGTCTTAGTGAACTGTTCAGAACTCACTTCATAGCTTTATTTTTTTTTAGTTTTCCTGTCTTCTAGTCCATTTAAATTAAAGTTTTCTGAAGTCATTGGTCCGAAATGTCCTGGACAAGATATTGCAAAGGACAAATGTGCTCTAAAGACAAATAACAGCCCATATTTTTTCTTTTATTTTAGTTTTTCTAAATGGAAACAAGCAGATAATGTTATTAATTGATCGATCCTATCAGCCTTTGAAAATGACACTTGATTACGCAGTTGCTTATTATTGTAACGATGGCGGGGTGCGGGAAGGACGCCAACGCAGAGCCAGGAGTTCAGAACATAACTTTATTATGCATGCTTGCAAAACCAAGAACCAAGGAACTGCAGTCTAAACCAACTTATCCAAATTACTGTTACCGAACCCACCATTCCGTGTAGGCTTAGCCTAATGAATGAGCCGTGCTCTGTTCTGTTCTTCCCGGGAGACTCTCCCTATCATTAGATAATGTAGGTCTCTGGTGAGGAGCAGCTGATAAATGTTGTAAATTTTGTCTATAATTGTCTTATTTATGAATGAAAGAAAGCGGAGGCCAGCGATTGTAACGACCACGACTCAGGTAGGAAGGAGCTTCAGAGAAGCCATGGCTTGAAGTTTTACTCTTTATATTTGACCTTGAACTGTTCATTTTGGGAAGAAACAAATTAACAAATTAATTAAAGGCACTTACTTAAGTCATTAGATCATTTTTCCCAAAAAGGGCGTGGCTGCAGGTTTTCTCCCAGCCAAGCAAGCTGAGATCAACTGATCACTGATTTTTCTCCTGCCTCGGTCTCATCATTAAAAGTTGGTATCAGCCTGTAGTCTATGCATATCAGGCATTTCAGGTATGAGTTTCTCCAGATACCTGCTGGGTGAGTGCATCATCACTGCCATGCCTCTGTCTTTCATCTTTTTATCATCAATTTTTTTTCAGAAAGAGTGAGATGGCATTTCCGCCTGAAACACAAACAAGAACAAGTGTAGGCCTGCCTTCATGGGTTAAACTGGTTTCAGAACTGGGTTCTGGAGGAGATAGTTCAGTTTAACTGACGACACAGTCATGAGAAAAGAATGTGAGTGGAATAATTACTTTGCTAAAACCTGGAAGTAGTTACCCAGAACTTACTTCTCCTTCTTATTGTTATAAACAACACAGGAATCTAAAGTTGCTATTCTCAGAAATAAATGTAAGCAACATATATATATATATTTATATATTACTGTGCAAAACTTTTTGGCAGGTGTGAAAAAATGCTGTGAACAAAGAATGCTTTCAGAAATATAAATAATGATTGTTTATTTTTATCAATTTACAAAATGCAAAGTGAGCGAACAAAAGTTTGTTCTCCAAGATGTTTGGAACCAGCCGAGTTCCTTCAAAAACTGTGT
>JABMDN010011751.1:0-10055 GCA_017165825.1 Hepsetus odoe
AAGGACTGCAGTCCTGACCAAAACGAGACACAAGGGACTGCAGTCGACCAAAACAGGAACTTAAACACCACCATTAATTGTAGGTTTCACCTCGTGAATGAACCACGCTCTGTTCAGACTCATTGGAGCTTAAATAGCAGCCTCAGTGAAGCACACCTGTGTCTCCATGAGCTCAGGTGTGCTCAGTCAGAACAGAGCGCCATCTGTCGTACCAAACCGGAACTACACGCAAGACAGACGGGGACAAACATAATGCTGACTGTCACTTGCATCGACTATTTAGGAAAATCTGAGAGAAATGTTATTTGCATATTAATTTGGAACATGGTGTAATATCTTTTTACACATTTACTGATGGGGCTGTTCTTGGACTAAACCTCAGTGCACATTCACATTAACTTTTTTACTAGTATTTTTTGCCAGACATTTAATAACATTTACACACACTGATTGAGATATATGTCCACAAGCCTTCACACACATCTGCAAAAGAGTTTGGTACGATAATACCCCCTATCTCGCCACCAGGTAACAAACATCATTTAATTTTGTTTAATGTTTGTTTAATTTCCTCTTTCTTGCTTTTTCTGCTCTGCTGGTTAAATGTAATGAAAAAAACAACCCTTGTGTTTTTACTGGTCATGTTAATTGCTTGTTGCCATGATGTGGCTATTAGTCCACATTCTCCAAATCATCCAAATCATCAGTTTTAAAGGGGCAATTGTGACCTATTGGATTAGGACTTTGCCCCAGCATCAGACGATCATGGGTACAAATCACAGACCATTAGGCTGTCCTGAGTGACCCTTGAGCAAGGTATTGTCCCCAACACTGCTCCCTGGGCACTGGCTATGGCTGCCCACTGCTACACATTTGGTGTGTGAGTTAAATGCAGAGGTTGCATTTAGTTGAGATTCACTGTGTGCTGTTTATACAATCACAAATATTCACTTTCACTCTTTACATATTGTTGACACGAGGAGCTGAAGGATAGTATTTTCTCCTTTTCTTTTATAATGTGTGGTCCAGTGTCGTCCATGATAAAGGAGATTTATGCATGAACACTGTTGTTTGGATGCCTTAAAATCTTAAACCTACTCAGTCCAGTTTAATGAGAAGCTGAACATTTTTATTTTAGAAAAGTAAAACACAAGTCCCTGTATGTCTTTTCAAAAAGATGGAAAATCTCTGGTTTTCAGAATGAACCTTCTCTCATTGTAATCATTGTTGTTAATGTGTTGGTGAATAATAAAGGCAGCAAAAGCTTTCACACATTATCTTTTTAAACCACCCTGTCCTGCTTTACCAGTAATACTCAGCCAGCGAAAAAGCAGGACAGAGATAAACTGATTACAATCAAAACCTTCCAAATAGATTAAAATAACTTCTACATTTTATGCTGCACTTATATATCTCATTCCAGAAATGGGATTCCGGTGTGGAAAGTTGTTGTTTGACCAGATTCCCACGAGGATTTAAGAAGAAGGGATCCCACAGTGTCCGCTCAGTGCTCAGTGCTCAGTGCTCTCTCTGTAACACTCAGTAAAGTGAGCTCTGCTGATGAAGCTGTTAATATGAGTCTGATGTTCTTCTGTGTGATTCACTCACTGTATGTAATTCTGGAGTTTTACTCTGTCTGGCCTGAACTGATTCTTCATCTCCAGCTGTGCTCAGACCTTTCACACTCATTTATTCTGTCTTTGATCAAGTTTATATTTCATATTCATTCATCATGTCCTCTGTTTCTGTCCCTGCTTTAGTGCTGACTGTCCTCATCCGCTGTGGAGGAACTGAAGGTGAAGTATTCACTTATACACACACCAGATCATTTCATTTTCATTCAGATTGATCTGTCTGAACAATTCAAATTTTATGCTTAATAAGTTACTGTGTAAAGTGTCCTAAAACAGAAGGATGACAAGTATTAACACATTTATTACTTTTTGAGATCAGTTTAGAATTCAGCTTCAGCATCAACTTTATTCTATAATATGAGTCTGTAATAATGTGAGTCATAATAAGACTTTCCCAGAGAGGAGTAACATGATTTTAAACTTTTTAAAAATGAGAATGAATTAATTTATTTTT
Source organism: Hepsetus odoe (assembly GCA_017165825.1). Taxonomy (NCBI): domain Eukaryota; kingdom Metazoa; phylum Chordata; class Actinopteri; order Characiformes; family Hepsetidae; genus Hepsetus; species Hepsetus odoe. The sequence goes on from JABMDN010011751.1 coordinate 2,089, forward strand.
AAATTACTTTTTTACTTTGGACCACTAAACAAATCATTCACCTCACTATCTCTTCAGCACATATGTGATCAGATGTTTAATTTTTGTGTCCATTAATGGAAGTGACTCTAGATCAGGGATGGGCAATTCCGGTCCTGGAGGGCCAGTGTCCTCCGGATTTTAGTGAATTCCCTTCTTAAACACACCTAGTACAGCTCTTCTGATCATTGTCAAGACTCTTTACCAAATTAATTTAATCATAAAATATATCCCGATAGGCGACGCTCTGCTCTGACTGGGTACACCTGAGCACATTATGACAACAGGTGTACCTCATTCGGGTGCGGGGTTTATAAGTCCAAATTAATTTATTCATTTGATATTATTTTTATCTTATTTTTAGTGACTTAAAACAGTGCTTTGTCTCCACATTTGAACTTCATATTAGTAACCAGCCACAATCTACAGCTGCTGCTTAACTTCTACAATCAAGCAAAAAACGTATAACTACGTTATAGAACAAAATAAAAATAACTAGAACAAAATAAAGTGCTGTTAGTTTTAGTTTAGTTTTTTATTAAAAAGGAAAGAAAGAGCAGAGGTAAAAGAGTAGGAGTTTATTATTTATTGAGAATTATTCCTTGAGAAATTCCTTGGACAGGTGAGTCTTTGACGCCTGAAGACAGCAAGGGATTCAGCAGTTCTGACTATAGTAAAAATTCCTTTACTTTTGTCCCTTTACTTTTGTCCCTTACTCTTACAGTGTCCCACACCATTGAGTTCACACGGGAAAGCAAGTAGTTGAAACTGCAAATAGTTACATGTTGTCTGGTGTCTTCATGATGCTATCTCACAAGTTCCTGCAAAACATCCAGCAGTTAACAGATACATTTCTAAACTGAACAATAGTGCTCATAGACGGCCGGCAGCGTACAGTTACATTTCTAATCAAGCAGCTGCACTCATAGTTGAGAAACTGAATAAGAAGAAGCCTTGAAATGCTGGTGGTGGATAAGACAGGGAGTCATCAGTAAATGGACCTTTGTCTATTGTTGGTAAAGTGGAAAGCTGGGGGGAAACTAAGGTGCTAATCATGAAAGCATTGAATATTATTGGTGGAACACTATAAATGGGATGGATTTATGCAAATTTTAAAGGGGATTGAAATGTATTTAAAGTCCGAAGTTGGGATGAGCATTTGGAGCTGCTCCCACTGGACCACGCCTGCTGAAATTCTTCAGTAAATTGGTTGTGCCGCATCTCTCTGACTTCGTTTGAAATTTGAATTCGTTTGATTTCTGACTTAGAAAAAGTTTCAGACTTAGGCTCACACTTCAATTTTCCACGACATGACCATCAGGGGGAGTTCATTCCACCACTGAGGAGCCAGGACCGAGAAGAGTCTGGATACATGTCTTCCTCTTTTCTTCAATCAGAGCAGAGATGAGACCAGCAGACACAGACAGACAGCAGAGAATAACTGCTGTTCACTTTCTTCTGTAGATCTGTCCAGATCTCCACTGACTGTAGAACCACAAACATGTTCTGACTGCAAAACCACAAACATCACTCCTTTCTTTCACTCTCTTACACATTATCTATACCAGGAACAGCTAAAAGTGTAACATTTGACTTTTCTTTATTACTGAAAAAGTTAATACAGTCACAGAAAATAACAACAAAAAGTGTTTCTTCTTTTAACAGAAACACCAACACCTGTAGTGACCATAAAACCTGAACATCCATTCAGAGGGGAGACTGTTATTCTCAGCTGTAACACACAGAAAATGAACGGCATTGAGTGGAGCTACAGCTGGTATCATTATTATTATCCATCCAGTTCGGTCTGTGATAAACAGGTTTACATCATCAGTTCTGTTCAGATCTCTGATAGTGGTAAATACACCTGCAGAGGAAGAGTGACAGGAAGTTCACGCTACACACACACCAGTGCTGCTGTTCCACTGATTGTATCAGGTGAGTGTGATCATCTCTTCAGTGTTCATTCACCTCAGTACCACATCAGTACAGATGGCACAGCACAGCTGTTAATAACATGTTTAATACATAATATCTGTAATGGTGGCAAGATGCGGGAAGGACGTCAGTGCACAGCCAGGAGTCAGGAACATATCTTTATTCATTATATTAACCAAAACAAAATCCAAGGACTGCAGTTCTATCCCAAACAAGACACAAGGAACTGCAGTCGTGACTAAAACAAGTTACCAAAACCACCATTAACTGTAGGCTTAGCCTAGTGAATGAACCGCGCTCTGTTCTGACTCATTAGGGCTAAAATAGCCGCCCCATTTAAGCACACCTGTGCCTTCATGAGCTCAGATGTGCTCAGTCAGAACAGAGCACTCTCTACCGTGCCCAAACCGAAACTCACCTGTTAAAGTATCACATGAACATTTATATTTACATTTGCGGCATTTAGCAGATGCTCTTATCCAGACTTCCATGTCCTAATTACAGGGACAGTCCCCAGTGGTGGTAGTGCCAGAGGTAGGATTCAAACCTGGGACCTCTTGAGCCAAAGGCCCATAGGCAAGTACCCTACCACTAGACCACCGCCACCCAATAACACATTTATGTGTTGTTGATGTTTCTTGTGTTTTGTGTCAGTAGCATTATTCTGTAATGTTGATGTTAATTTTTAGTCCTACAATCATGATGATTTATAGAAGTGTTATTTCTCCATCACTGATTCCTCATTTACTGTCTGTTTAGAACAGTATATATAGTGGAGAGTGAAACAGTAAACGGGTGGATGATTTCACAGTTAAATATTCAGAGCCCAGCACTGGTTGACAGTGCATTATGGGTAATATTATACTGCACTATACTGGAAATCTGAATTGTCCCCTAAGAATTCAGACTTTACAAATCGACTGAAACACTGAGTAGAAAACTAATTGGTGAGACTGGAGTGAATTCAGACGCAGAGAGCGTCTCAGGAGTAACTGATCACAGTCTGGATCAAGAATCGTTCTTTATGTCCTCTTGTCGGCCGGGAGGGGATCTGGACTCCGGTGTCTCCTCCTGTTATCCTGCAGGAACCACTTTTAGATGTAATAAAAACACAGATGTGTAAGCAGTGTTTGTGTGTGTGTGTGTGTTTTCTGATACCTTTAAATATCTTTAATTCATATATAATCCCGTTTTTTCTGGTATCTTCTCCTGAGTCCTCAGCAGTTCGGACCTCCTCACTGCTGTTTTGTTCTTCATTCTCAGCAGGAACTGACTGACAGCACTGCTGCTCAGAAGTTACAAAACATTTTATTAAATGGTTTAAGTTTAAATTTAAATTTTACTGCCTACTCACATTCTGCTTTAGCTTCTTAAAGATTATGTTTAATTATTATTAAAACTGGGTGAAGATCTGAAGTGGTTTGATGTTTGTTTTGCTGCAGGTTGAGTTTATAATGTTCAACAGTCTGTTCATCTAATAATTACACTCTTTCTCTCTTTCACTGCTGCTAGCTGTGTTTGTGTTTGTTCTCTTGAAGAAATTTCCCTGATCTTAATAATTTTGGCAACATTCCCCATTTTTTATTTGTGTCTGGCATTTTTAGTTCCTCCAGGCTGGTTCCTATCAATCCTCTGAATTGTATTTACTGCATCATGTTTCTCTCACTTCTTTCCTCTCTTCCTACAGCTTTACCCAAACCTACACTGAGAGTAGAACCAGAGAGAACTGTGTTCACTGGAGAGTCAGTCACTCTGAAGTGTGAGATTAACTCTTATGATGGATGGACATTTCAGTGGGAGAAACAGAATAAACAGAGAGGATGGACTCCGGTGTCACAGTCTGAGTATCACACTGTAAACAGAGACACTCTCACTATCAGAGGAGCTTCTGTGATTAATGGAGATCAGTATCAGTGTAGAGGAGAGAGACGTTACAGACCAACATCATCACAGTCCAGTAACACTGTTACACTCACTGTGAAGGGTGAGTTCATTACTGTCATTTCTATTTATCTAGAATCCTCGTGTGTGTGTCTGTTGTTACAGGAGCTTTGAGATCAGACAGAAAAAGAGAGAGAGAGAGAAAGAGAGAGAGAGAGAGAATAAAAATGGAGGAAAGTTTTGAAGGGAAAAGGGAAATCTGTATGAATTGAACTGTGAAAGAGTTTCAGTGGTGAATGTTCTCCGTGAAATGAGTCTGTGGATCATCATCAGCCAAATCATCCCAGACTCGGCAAATCACATCTCGTCACAGATTTTCACAAAACAAGTCTAATAGAAGACGTCAGTTTAAATCATGGAACCACGAGACACCAGAGCTTCCAGTTAGTTTCTCTAGATTTTGTTTAACTGGTCACATACGACTGTTCTGAACTCATTTCTATTCTCACACTGAGGAGCAACTTCAGTTAATGTAGTTTTATTGAGTAAATTAAAATTAAGTAATTTCTTTTGAGTCAAGAGAAAGAAGGGATCAGTGATTGTTTTCTTGTGGAGTGTGTTTTTATTTTAATGATGCACTGAGTAGAAAACTAATTGGTGAGTTTGGAGTGAATTCAGACTCAGATCGTGTCTCAGCTGGAAGACGTGTTCCAGAGACGGGGGCTTTGAATGAAAAGCCTCTTCCTCTGGTAGTTGTTTTCAGAATTCTGGTAAATGTCAGAAAGCAGCACCTTGTGATCTAAGTGAGCGTGAAGGTTCATAACTGGAGATAAGCTCGAAGAAATACTCGGGAATGAGGTCGTTTAGGGCCATTTAGGGCTTTATAAGTCAGCAGTAATATTTTATAACCGATGGGGAATTTCACAGGAAGCCATTGAAGTGTAGATAATATCGGACAAATATGATCAAATTTTCTGGATCTAGTGAGGACTCTAGCCTTTGCGTTCTGGACTAACTGGAGTTTATGAAGTTTATGTTTTGTAGGGTGGCGGTGGTCTAGTGGTAGAGTACTTGCCTACAGACCTCTGGATCAGCATGCATAACTATCCCCCCATGAAGTCAGCACGTTGTATAACCACATTTTGTGGCAGTTACAGCTGCAAAACTCTTTGGATGGTTTTCGCTTGTGAACATAATTCACTAATTATGTGACTATTGAAGGAAACTGGTTGCACAAGGACTTTTTAAGGGCTTCATGGCAATACTATGCATTCATGAATATATATGCAAATGCCAATTTTCAGGTTTTTTTTTTATATATTATAAAATATATTGATAAAATTATAAAATTTATAAATTTTATAATTATAAACACAGAACAAGAATAAAGTCTAGTTTACATGAATTACCTACCAATGGAAACTTCTACCCTCTTTCTCAACCTGAGACAAAATCAGGAGAAAACCTGTTAAAAATGAATAGATTCTCCTTCCTCGGCTGTAAAATCATGAACAAGATATTTACAGGAAAAGTGTGACTGTTAGTCTCACCTCATATAAACAAGCTTTTACAACAACAACACGTAACCGGTTTCACAGAAAGTCTCAATTTCATAATCACTTCACAACACCTGAGATCTCCAGCAGACACTTTACACACTTTCATTCTGAGACTGTCAGGCTGGTTAGGGAACCAGAACCACAGAGGAACACATGTCAGAAACAGAGCAACACCTCCAGCAGCTTCCTCTCATCCATGTTCATTTTAAAGAGTAATGTAATTGACACACAGAGAAACACACACACATACATACATTACTTTACATTAACTCAACTTCAGTACAAAAATACAATCACAGTGTGTGTGTGTGTGTGTGTGTGTGTGTGTGTGTGTGTGTGTGTGTGTGTGTGTGTGTGTGTGTGTGTGTGTGTGTGTGTGTGTGTATCTGAACTGTGTGTATCACAGCGGTGGCCTTGTGGTTAGGGAGTTGCCCCCGCTTCAGAAGATTGTGGGTTCGATTCCCTCACCAGTAGGTTGCCCTGAGGTACCCTTGAGCAAGGTACCATCCCTGTCACTGCTCCCCGGGTGCTTTCAATAGCTGCGCACTGCTGCACGGTGTTTCAGTGCATGGGTTAAATGCAGTGGTCCAATTTTGTTGTGGTTCACTGTATGCTGTGCTGTGACCTCGCAATGACAAGGGTTGGCACTTTCACTTTTTGTTTTTCACTTTCACTTTCATCTCCAACTGCAGAAAAACCTAAACCTGAACTCACATCAAGCCCTAAAGGAGCTGCACTGATAGGAAACCCAGTGACTCTGTACTGTAAGCTGGACCAGTCTGCTGGATGGAGGTTCTACTGGTCCAAACACACACAGAACCCTGAGAGTGAGACCAGCACTGACACACACTCCTACACCATCAGCTCTCTGAGTGTCTCTGATGGAGGCGAGTACTGGTGCAGAGCTGGGAGAGGAAACCCAGTCTACTACACACACTACAGTGATGCACTCTGGGTAAAGGTTACTGGTGAGTAGAAGATGTTCTGGTGTTTAATATGATGCTGTAAAACAGCAGAGAGCTGCAGTAACATGTTCTGTTATAATGTTTATGTCATTAATCCTGCATCTATTCATGAGGGTTTATTTGCTGTAAAGACACCGTGTGGACATTTCTGATCACGACAAAGACACTCTCTCTCTCTCTCTGTCTCTCTCTCTCTCTCTCTCTCTCTCTCTCTCTGTTTGTGTGTGTTAGATGCAGGATCTTTATACTCAGTGCTCAGACTGTTCAGTAGTTTAATGGCAGCATCTCCATATCTGCTAGTGACCATCGTGCTGGGGGTCAAATGTTACAGAGCTCGAGGTGAGAACTCACAGTCTCCCCAAGTAGAACAAACAGACGAAACATTTCTAAATCAGACAATATAGTTTATTAATATTGTTTTTAATTCTTTTAAATTTGATGTGTTTCATTAAAAAAAAAATTATTTCTGCTTTAAACTGCTTTATTTAGCTGTTTATTCTATACATAAAATATAATAAATAGTGTGATATAAATAAACATTTTGGCTGTTCTTAATATATCAATGTGATCTGTGCTGCAGCGTTTTATTACTATTATTATTTTTATTATTTATTTTTGTTTTATTCAAACTGACTGCCTTTTTCAGGATCATGAGACTGACAGTTAATAGAAGCTGGTGTCCAATCACATGTGACCTGATCAATGAACAGACATGGTGGACAAAACCCCAAACGGAAAGACAGTGAAGGTGTTTTAAGGTGGAGGAGCTGAATCTCTAAACAGCGCACAGGTGACGTTCAGCTCCGAACCACTGACTCTCAGTGACGTCATCTGAAGGGGCCAGTAGAGACGCACGAGAGAGAGAGAGAGAGAGAGAGATCATTCACTGCGTTTACAGTTTTATCATTGTGTGTGTACGTTTGGGCTGAAATGCTTTATGAATGATGAACACAGTGTTACAGAGTGCAGGAGTGTGTAGACAGTTTCTTCTCTTATTCTGCAGCTTTTCTTCCAGTGACTTTAGCGCCATCTAGTGGTGGCCGACAGACCAGACTCTCTTTATTTAACCCTCATTAGGATGTGGACATGTTAAGGGTGGAGGTGGTCTAGTTGTAGTGTACTTACTTATGGATCAAGAGGTCCCAGGTTGGAATCCCACCTCCAGCACTACCACCACTGGGTTCCTGAGCAAGACCTTTAACCCTGAGCTCCTCCAGGAGGGCCGTCCCTGTAATTAGGACCTGGAAGTTGCTCTGGATAAGTTCGTCTGCAAAATGCAAAAATGATTGGGACGATGCCTTGCTCAGGGGTACGGCAGAATAATCTGCTGGTCCAGGAACAATGTCTTTACAAATAAGGTTCCTGTATCTTCTGTCTGATGATAACAAAGAGAACAGTCTACATGATGGATTCCTGGGGTGAGATAAGATGTTGATATGCCTGAATGCCAGAATTTGTTACCAGTTATGTGTGTTGCCTCCTCCGTAACTCTTTGTATTGATTTGTGACTGTGGTCAGAACATTCTGTTATATTGTTGACATTTATTTATGAAAAAGTCATTTTTTAAATCAGAGCTTTCTTGACTTTGGAGTTCATTTGTAATGA
>JABMDN010011873.1:0-11918 GCA_017165825.1 Hepsetus odoe
TATATATAGATAGTTAATTTATTATTTATTTATAGCTCCTCTTTTTCTCTCCTGTACTTGTTCCTTTTCTCTCTATATATCTTTATATCTTTATATATTTTTTCTTCTCTTTCTATACACCTGTCTTTTTTAAGAGCCCTGTAACGCCCAAATTTCCCATTCGTGGGATAATAAAAGATCACTCTACTCTACTCTACACTCCAGCGTGTTGAGATAGCGCTGCGCCCTTGTAGCCTCGGAGATCAGCATCCGGAGACAAAGCGCGAACTGATCCATGCGAAGCTCGGGGTCTGGGATGATATCGAGTGGGAGCAGCGACATCGTATTCTTCAGACGGCGCTCCAGCTCCCTTGCCGTGGCCGTCGGCATCCGTCGCACCCACTCCTCACCGTCCAGATGCTCGCGGAGGTCCAGTCGCCTCCGTCCCCCAGGTCCTCATCAGCTGCAGCGTCCGCTCGACAGCGCTCGCTGCTGCCCACAACACGCGCTCCTGCTCGCCCTCGTGGCTCGTGACGTCCAGGTACTGGCGGCTCATTTCTGTAATGGTGGCGGGGTACCGGAGGGACGTCAGCTCGGAGCCAGGAGTTAGGGACATACTTTTATTGATCACACTTACAAAAACAAGGAACGGGGACTGCAGTTCTAAACCTGAAACCCTAGAACTGGGGAACTGCAGTCTAACCCTAGATACCAAGGAACATGGACCAAGTTACACATACTAAGTTCTAGACACCAAATTACATATACAAAAACCACTCATTACATGTAGGCATAGCCTATTCAATGAGCCGCGCTCTGTTCTGACTCATCGGGGCTTAGTCAGCCCCAATGATGCACACCTGCCTGCAGGGGCTCAGGTGTGCACAGTCAGAACAGAGCGCCCTCTAGCGTGCCCAAAACACCCCACGTGTGACACTGCCAGTGCCCAAAAACAGGTAGAAAACAAAATGCTCAAAACGGGTAGAAAACAAACAGCTCAAAACTGGTAGAAAACAAAAGCCCAAAACGGATAGAAAACAAAATGCTCAAAACGGGTGAGCGGTTGAGCTGGAACGTTGTAGAAAAAACAAAAAAGGAAAAAAAAACGAGAAACTCGGAAGGGAGGGTGCAGCGTCAGTCAGCACAACAAGCCAAAGCTCGAGGGTGCTGAACTGATGCAAACACAAAGCGAGAGAGACAGGGAGACCCGAGAGAAAACCCAAGCATTTTTACCAAATTACCGTCTGAGTCAAACAACGACCCAGCAACTCTGACTCGTTTTCTCTCCATTTAAATAAGCCCAAGCACAGGTGAACCAAATCACTGTTGATCACCGTGCCTCACCATTTTATTTGGGTCCATGCTCAGCTGCCCTTGGGAGACTACAAAGCCCAGGAAGGTGACGGAGCGAGCATGGAATAGGGACTTTTCAAGTTTTACGAATAAATGATGCTCTAAGAGCAGTTGGAGGATCCTTCGCACATGGACCTTGTGTTCGCCCTCCGTCCGACTAAAAATGAGGATGTCGTCCAGATAGACGAACGCGTAATGATTCAGGGCCTCTCTTAAGACCTCATTAATGAAACGCTGGAAAACTGCTGGAGCATTCATAAGCCCAAAAGGCATAACAAGATACTCATAACACAAATGCTCTGTACAAAAAGGGCCTCAGTCGTCTACACCTGCTAAGGCGGCTGAGGTCCTTTGGGGTAAACAAACATCTCATGAGGACATTTTATGACACTGTGGTAGCGTCAGCTGTTTTTTACGCTGTGGTCTGCTGGTGTGGAAGAGTCACAGTGAGGGACAGAGGGAAACTAAATAAACTGGTCAAGAGGGCCAGCTCTGTCCTGAACTGTCTGCTCAAGTCCATCGAGCGGGTAGGGGAGGAGAGGATGTTCTCCAAACTAACATCCATCATGGACAACACCTCCCACCCCCTACAGGAGACTGTACGAGCACTGAGCAGCTCGTTCAGCAGCAGACTGTTACACCCGCAGTGTGAGAAGGAGCTACCGCAGGTCATTCCTACCTGCAGCAATAAGACTCCACAACTCATCATAACATTACATTGCTTGTTTATTATTATTATATATTATATTATATATATATTATTATTATTATTATTACTTGTATTGTATAATATATTATTATTATTATTATTATTATTACATTTATTATTTATTATTACACTTATATTCATATTTTTGCTATATTTATATTTTGCTACTTGTTATTTATATGTATAATTCATTCATAACTTATTACCGTGTATATTGTAGATATGTATATGTATATATATATATAGATATTCAATTCAATTCAATTCAATTTATTCTTGTATAGCGCCTTTTACAACAAAGTTGCCCCAAGGCACTTTACATTGATAACAGGTTACAGTAATAGATGTTTAAGATGTTTAAGCCGGACGACTACGGAGGAGAGGAACCAAAAACTCCACTAGATATATATAGATAGATAATTTATTATTTATTTATACCTCCTCTTTTTTCTCCTGTACTTGTTCCTGTTCTCTCTCTATATCTTTATATATTTTTTCTTCTCTTTCTGTACACCTGTCTTTTTTTAAGAGCCCTGTAATGCCCAAATTTCCCATTCGTGGGATAAGGTTGTAGGCGCTGCGCAGGTCCAGTTTGGTAAAAATGGATGCCTGTTGCAGCGCCTCAAAGGCTGTTGACATGAGAGGCAAGGGGTACCTGTCCTTGATAGTTATCTTATTGAGGCCCCGATAATCAATACATGGACGGAGACCACCGTCCTTCTTACCCACAAAAAAGAATCCCGCCCCTGCGGGGGATGTAGAAGGCCTAATAAATCCCAGAGCCAGGGCCTCTTGGATGTAATCCTCCATGGCCGCCTTCTCGGGACCTGAGAGGGAAAACAGGCGGCCCCTAGGAGGAGTCGTGCCCGGAAGCAAGTCTATAGCACAATCATAGGGCCTGTGAGAAGGAAGGAGTTGGGATTTCTGTTTACTAAAGACCTCTTGGAGGTCCCAATATTCTGAGGGAACCGTGTTCAGACCCAGAATCACCTCAGAAGCGAGTGGAGTTTTAGGGGTCTGACCAGTGATAAAACAATCACTGGTCAGTGATTATCGTATCATTGTATGATAAAACGCGTACAATGAGGTCCCCAGGCCACTACGGGTTAACCAGTCCAAATGAGGATTATGTCGCTGTAGCCAGGGAAATCCCAAAATAAGGGGTAAATCAGGAGCCCGAACAAGAAGCAGGGGCAGCCGTTCGCAATGCAGACCAATACACAGAGTTATGGGGAGGGTTTGATGAGTAATAACCCCTGAAGCTAAGGCCCGCCCATCAATAGCTGCCACGGGGAGTGGGCGATCCAGGGTCTCTATGGGTAAATCCCATTTCCTGGCTAGCTCTGCGTCTATAAAGTTTCCGGCAGCCCCTGAGTCTATGAAAGCCCGAAGCCGTTCTTCTCTACCTGAACCCCAACATAAGGAGGAGCTGAGAAATACCCCTGAAGGCTGTGGGAACACTGGAGGGCCTGCCACAGAGTCCCTATGCTGTGACAGGCCTCCTAGTTTAATTTTAGCTCAGGGCAGGATGCTCGAAGGTGACCGGAGCGACCGCAATAAAGGCATCTGCCTTGCCGCATCCGGTCCTCCCTCTCCTGACGGGAGAGACGAGCATGACCGAGCTGCATGGGCTGAGGTTCTTGTGAAGTGTCCTCAGCCTGTGGAAGAATGGGAACCACGTGGAAACAACCTTTCTGTCTCCCGAGCCTGACTACGCTCCCTAAGGCGGTTATCAATCCTCAGGGAGAGATCAACTAAGCTCTCAAAAGAGTTAGGGGGCTCCCGTGGAGCCATTTCATCTCTGAGGTCACTATTGAGACCCTGAGAATAGGTTGCCATTAGTGCCATTGCATTCCAACCGCTTCGTGCGGCTAAGGTACGGAACCCAATGGCGTAGTCCGCAACCGACCTCCTTCCCTGTCGTAGTTGGAGCAGGGCGAAACTGGCCTCCCTTCTACTGCTGGGATGGTCGAAAGTGTCCCTGAGTGCAGAGGTAAACTGATCGAGGGAGGAGCATACCTCTGGCTGGTGTTCCCACACTGGGGTGGCCCATGACAGTGCTCTCCCTGTTCTGTAATGGTGTGGCCTACTCTGAACCCAGGGAGCCACACAGGGTTTGGACCCAAATGCAGTGCCCGAAGCTGCCAGTCCCCAAAAACAGGTACAAAACAAAATGCTCAAAACGGGTAGAAAACAAAAAACTCAAAACGGATAGAAAACAAAAGCCCAAAACAGGTAGAAAACAAAATGCTCAAAACGGGTGAGCGGTTGAGCTGGAACGTTGTAGAAAAAACAAAAAAGGAAAAAAAAATGAGAAACTCGGAAGGGAGGGTGCAGCGTCAGTCAGCACAAGCCGAAGCTCGAGGGTGCTGAACTGATGCAAACACAAAGAGAGAGAGACAGGGAGACCCGAGAGAAAACCCAAGGATCTTTACCAAATTACCGTCTGAGTCAAACAACGACCCAGCAACTCTGACTCGTTTTCTCTCCATTTAAATAAGCCCAAGCACAGGTGAACTAAATCACTGTTGATCACCGTGCCTGATTGGCAGGTCTCCCAACAGCGGTTTGGCTTCCCCTAGTGCCCCGTCGGGGTAGGGCTCTTACAGTGTGTCTGAGTCCCGGACAGTAGCTGGAGGACCGTCCCAGAGACTTAAATACTGAGAGTGTGTCTGAGTCCCGGACAGCAGCTGGAGGACTGTCCCAGAGACGAGGGGTTTTGAATGAAGAGGCTCCTCCCCCTGTTGGTGTTTTCTAAATTCTGGAACTGTTAGAAAAGCAGCACCTTGTGATCTATGAGAGCATGAAGGCTCATAACTGGAGATCAGCTCGGCGAGACACTCGGGACCGAGACCATTTAGGACTTTGTAGGTTCGCAGTAAAATTTTATAGTCGATGTGGAGTTTCACAGGAAGCCAGTGAGGTATAGATAATATCAGACTGAGGTGATTAAATGTTCTAGATCTAGTGAGACTCTAGCTCAGTGAGACTCTGTGAGGGAGCTTCTGAGTTTAGTGATGTTTCTGAGGTGAAGGAAAGCCTTTAGTGATGTTTCACTGAACAACAGTGACGGGTGGTGTTCTAGTGGTGGTACTTGTCTATGGATCTATGGCTCAAGAGGTCCCAGGTTTCTAGTCTGTGCAGTGAGATATTATGGTCCATGGTTCAAATGCTGCAGGTCCAGGAGGACCAATAAGGAGACCCTTGGTCAGATTTCATTAAGAGATGGGGCAGCGGTGGCCTAGTGGTTAGGGAGTTGGCCCCACATCAGAAGATTGTGGGTTTGATTCCCTCACAAGTAGGTTGCCCTGAGGTACCCCTGAGCAAGGTACCGTCCCCATCACTGCTCCCCGGGCGCTTTCAATAGCTGCCCACTGCGGCACGGTGTTTGTGTGCATGGGTTAAAAGCAGAGGTCCAATTTCGTTGTGGTTCACGCTTGTTGTGCTGTGACCTCGCAATGACATGGGTTGTCACTTTCACTTTTTTCACTTTTCACTTTACTATTTTCACTGGCGCTGTTTCAGTGCTGAGGGCTGAAAACCAGACTGAAATTTCTCAAAGATGATATTTTTGTGTAGATATGAGCAGAACTGCTGGACCACAGCTTTCTCCAGAACCTTTGATTTTAAAGGTTGATCAGAAATTGGTGGATAGTTTGTCAACTTCTGGAGTGGAGGATTAATAACTGCCCAGGTTGAGAAAGGAGTTTACTGTTTCTAATAAAGGCCTGATTATCACTGGTGTGACCTCTTTAAGTGGTCTGGTAGGAACTAAATCCAGGATGGAAGTAGAAGATCTGGAAGAGGAAACAGCTGAGATGAGGTTGGTCTGCAGAGCAGGATGAAAGTAGTCTAACCTCTCTGCTGATATGAGGTTTTGATCTGTATCTGTATCTGCCTCAGGCAGCAGACATGCTGGGTTTGGTGTTTGGTTTTGGATCTCTTGTTGAATGATTTCAATCTTCTTGTTAAAGAAATCCATAAATGATCTCTACTGTAGATCACAGGTATCTGACCTTCAGCTCCTCCACGGTTCTTCGTGAGTGTAGATTTTGTGTTGAAGAGAAATCTAGGATTATTTTTACTGGACTCTATTAATGTGGATCTGTAGGCTGTGTGTGCGAATGTAAGTGTTCTCTGATATTGTATGAAGTTCTCCGTCCAGGCAGTGAAATTATTCTAATTTTGTCAGCCTCCATTTACGCTCTAGTTTGCGCATCATTAGCACTGGGTGGGATGTAAACTATTGTGATAAAGACTGCAGAGAACTCCCAGATAAAAAGGTCTACATCTGGCTGTCAGGACCTCCAGCAGTGCTGAACAGTGTGTCGATGCATCCATACACCATTGTGTGTTTATATAAACACACAGTCCCACAGCGAGTCTTGCCAAACAGAGCAATGTTTTGTCTGAGTGAAACCGGAGAGTCCGGCGAGCTGGATGGCGGTGTCCAGAACACTGTTGCTGAGCCATGTCTCAGTAAAAACAACAACACAGTAGTCTCTGCCCTCATGCTGGGTCACCTGGAGTCGGATGTTGTCTAGTTTATTGTCCAAGGAGCGGACATTAGCGAGGAGGATGGCTAGCGTTAGCCTTTAGCTGAACCCGGACCCCAGCAGAAGAGTCGCTGAAGAGTTTGTATCCCGACTGATTCCTGAGCTCCAGCAGTGCTTGACGGTTGTATGCAAGAGCATCTGAAGCTGCAAATGCTCATGTACAAGTGTAACCGGTGGACTTCTGCGATGTGTAGTTTATGTGGACGCAACACGGGAATCTCCTTGGAGTTGATCTCCTTTTATTCTGACTGACTGTGCAAAACAAAGACAAAAACCTCCAAATAAGTATAGCACCCTCTCCAGCTCCTAAACACATAAATACAGACCAACAGGAATTAGCTTGATTTATCGAGCTTTAAGCTAGCAGCCTCATTTATTAATGCTAGCATTAGCAAGACTTTTACATCAAATTATTAATGTTATCCTGCTGGGGCGAGCATGGTGATGACCATAAACTGAAATCCATACACAATAATAAGAAATGACAGGATATAAGATATAAGATGCTAATCCTGTAAAAAAAAAAAAGACCAACCTCTCCCTCAGGGGAACTGTAGAAAGAGGGTGGGGCCAAGGAGAGATCCCAAATTTATAGGGGCGTACAACAGAAGAATACAAAGATCAGGGGCGGCTCTAATTAATAAGTGCAACTACAGGCTTGGAGCTTCTCACAGTCAGTAGAGCAGGAACAGTTTGGGATCTAAAACAGATTTTGTGTGATTATAACAACAACACTTTATGACACGGTTACATTCACCACCCAAGAATTACACGAAATCCTAAAGAGTTCCCAAAACAAACAAACAAACAAACTCTTAAACCCAGTCCACTTCTCACCCTGTATTTATTTATTTATCTCATGTTGCACTCTGCACTTTATCACAAACACCGCTCCACCACACTGCTACACTATAATCTACCTGGGCTGCTTTGTTCCACAACACTGCGGCCCTCTACGGATGAATGTACTGTCTGTCGTGCCGTCTGTTGTTGTCTGTCTTGTCTGCACTTGTTGCCCCGTGTTGTGTCTTATGTTGTCTTGTGTCTTGTCTTGTGTGTAGCTCCAGGGTCCTGGAGGAACGTTATTTCGTTTCACTGTGTTCTGTGTATATGGCTGAAATGACAATAAAATCCTACTTGACTTGACTTGACTTGAAACAAACAAAAAATATACTCATAACAAATACACTGGCCACAAGCAAGTTCACATCACAGTGAATAATACAGTGAATGATACAGTGAATTAGATCAGCAATGAAGTTTCCACCAAAGAGGATAAGAGGTTAGGGAGTTGCTCAGTGCAGAGCAGAATCCCAGAACACTCTGTAGATAAAATGAGGTTCTTTTACACCACACAAACTGGCCATAACACCACCAAACAGTCAGAACTCCCAGGATAATGAAGATCCTGTGACTGAATTATACAGTTACAACAACAAGGGCGACTGATAAAACACAATAACAGACTAATTCACACAGCCATCACCGCTGGATGAACAGGTTTGAGACCAAGGAGGGTTTCAAGATGAGTCATCGATTCAGTCAAATGACGAACTGGTCTAATGACTACCAAAATGCATGGAGAGTCTCTGATCTACATCCACTTCTCTGGGTTCAGGAGAGAGAAATGTGGGGCTGAGACTCAGCAGGGGAGTTTGGGGAGGCAACAGCCAGCCCACCATGGTCAGGAGCACTCATCACTGGCAGGGTCCGCTAAACGACATCTATGTCCGGGTGTGTGGTGGACAGCTGATGGATCACAAAGGATGTCGTAGACTCATGCAGATCAGACTCAAGGGGGTCACTGACTACACTCCCAGCAGGTTGGGTGGCATCTTCATCCAAAGACATATCCAAGGGCAAAAAGTTGACTTGCAAGAGCAGGTTACGATGCACCACACGCTCGTATCCTTCTCTGATGCGGTAGATATGAAGAGCAGGATCCAAGTCCACTACTGTGTAGACAGCAGGCTTCCATTTGTCAGAGAGCTTCTGTTTCCCTCTAACTCCCTTGTTTGCCACCAGCGCCTGGTCACCCAAAGGAAGAAGCAGTCCCTTAGCCTTTTTGTTGTATTGGTCTGACTGGTGTTTCTGCTCCACTGTGCTGTGTTCCTTGACCAGGAGCATGGCAGAGCGCAGGCCATCCATCAGTGACGTGACATAGGTATCGTAATCATAAATGGTCTCATAAAAGGATGTTCTGGAACATGAGGTCAACTGGCAGCCTGTGGACCCTCCCGAACATCAGGTAGAATGGTGCAAAGCCGGTGATCTCATCATGTGCAGCACAGTTGTACACAAAGGTCCTGGACTGAATCTGGAGCCATTTCTGCTTAGATCTGGGAGGAAGGGAACGCAACATGTTACCTAGTGTGTGATTAAATCTCTCTGTGGTACCATTCCCCATAGGGTGGTGAGGTGAAGTGTGCGATTTGTCAACACCACTCAACACCAGAAGCTCTGCAAGCAGCTCACTCTACTAATTAGCTCCCTAATTTTGAATGCACTGAGGGAAGCCATACACACAGAAGAATCCATCCCAAAGCTTTATAGCAACTCCCTTAGCTGTCAGGTCTTTGCATTGGAATGCATGTGCCAACTTTTTGAAGTGATCAGTGATCACAAGGACATTCACAGACTTGTTGTTTTTGTCCTCAGCTGATCAGAAGTCTATAGAGCACTGGTCTTAATTCTCTCCAAAGGGGCTTTGGCTGACGGCTCTGGGGCTTTGCTGAGGATACACCTGTGACAGTTTCTCATATGATTGTGCACATCCTTCTCCATATTATACCAGAAGAAACGCTGACAAGCTAAGGAGAGTGTGCGGGGTTGACCTTGATGACCAGCTTTGTCATGAACCCCGGACAGCACCATTTCTTTTAGGGAGTTGGGCATCACAAACTGAAATCTTTTGTGCTTGGTCAGGGGGTCTTTCACAACAAGAAGCCTCAGTATATTTTGGTTTTCACTGTACCGCTCACGCCTGGAGGGCCTGCCCCTGCGTTCAACATAGTGAGCAACCTTTGAGATTACAGGGTCTCTTATTTGGTGAGACAGGAGATCAGCATGGGACATCACATGAGATGGATCACCAGCAGGTGAACTGATGGAGGTTAGGTGACCAGCGAGGGATGTTGCACGCTGGCAAGAAGTAGTCGCCTACTCACTGAGGGACATAAGAGAAGAGACATCATCTATTGACATAGACATATTAGTAACAGCAGAGACAGGGGTGCCCTGTATTGATGTTGGCAGACAGAAGGCATCTTGAACGCTGGCATCCTTCACATCACAGACTTGCTTTAACAACCCAGAGTCGGGCTCTGATAGGAGGCGTTGGGCCAAAGGTTTCTCAAACGGGTCCCTACTTAGGGTGTCTTCCATGATGTTCAGCCTGCCAGGAACATATTTGATCTTAAAGCAGTATGGAGCAAGCTTAGAGACCCAGCGCTGCTCACAGGCATCCAGCTTTGGCTTAGTCAGGAAGTATTCAATTCAATTCAATTCAATTTATTCTTGTTTAGCGCCTTTTACAACACAGTTGCCCCAAGGCACTTTACACTGATAACAGGTTACAGTAATAGATGTTTAAGATGTTAAAGCCGGACGACTACGGAGGAGAGGAACCAAAAACTCCACTATGTGGAGAAAAAAAACCTCTGAGGGTCCAAGGTCAACCGGCTACCCAACCCCCTTGGGTATACTAACAGTACAGAGTTAGTTTGGTTTTAAACTCCAGGATCAGTGAGGAGTCCCAAGTTGCTTCCAGGTACCGATGAGCTGCCAGGGTCCCTTGGCGCATCAGATGCATCACACAGACCAGATGGTAGTTCGGTACTGGACTCAGGTGATGACCACAGTGGGCCCCCCCGGACATGTGGGGAGAGAAATGGAATGAGGGGGTCAGTAATGAGCAGGATCCAGTAGTGACAGACACAGAAATGAAACAGTGCGATGGCATGTACAGCAGCACCAGCGACATTACTAGTGCTGCACTATGGTGATCGGTGCGGTAAGATAAACTAAAGAAGTAAGTCTTCAGCCATGATTTAAAGACTGAGACTGAATCGTCATCCCGTACAGAAGCAGGCAAGCTGTTCCACAATCTAGGGGCCCTGGAACTGAAAGCTTGTGCTCCTATACATTTATTTATGGAGGGACAATTAGGAGATCTTTATTCTGGGATCTAAGTGGGCGGTTAGGTGTATAGGTATTAAGCAGTTTGGTTAGGTATATTGGGGCAAGACCTTTAAGTGCCTTGTAGGTTAAGACGAGGACCTTGAAGTCAGCCCTGTACCTAACAGGAAGCCAGTGAAGCGAGGAGAGTATGGGAGTGATGTGGTCGTACTTCCTGCTCCTGCTAACAATCCTAGCGGCTGTGTTCTGAATGCGCTGTAGGGTGCTTAATGTGCCCTGAGAGCTTCCAGAAAGTAGGGCGTTACAGTAATCTAATCTACTGTATACAAATGCATGTACTACTTTCGCCGTGTCTTCCATTGACAGAAAACGCCGTAGTTTGTCAATGTTCCGAAGGTGCAGGAAGCATGTCTTCGCAACTGCATTAACACGGGGATTAAATGAAAGATTTGAATCGAAAATAACACCAAGGTTACGTGCCAGAGTACTAACTGAACACTTCAACCCTGCATCCCGGATATGCGAAATGAAGTTGGCCCTGTCTACATCGCTACTACAAAACAAGAGCAGCTCAGTTTTTTGGGGGTTTAGTGAGAGGAAGTTGTTATTCATCCAGTCCCTAATATCACTGAGGAGCTAATTAAAGTGCCGGTTGATGCTTTATCACATGATTTAAAAGATAAGTATAGCTGAGTGTCATCAGCGTAGGAGTGGTAACTAACATTATGCTTCCGTATAATAGTGCTTAGTGGGAGCATGTAGAGGGAGAAGAGCACTGGGCCCAAAACCGACCCTTGTGGGACTCCATAGTTAACTAGTGACATAGGTGAGGGGGTGCCATAATCATCCATTTGAATGAAGTAGTAACGGTTTGTGAGATAGGAGTTGAACCATTTAAGGGCTGTTCCGGTAATGCCGACAGTGGAGTGAAGCCTATTTACTAAAATGGAGTGATCTACCGTGTGGAACGCAGCACTAAGATCTAACAGAACAAGAACAGTGATGTTTCCTGCATCACTCGAGACCATTATATCATTCTCCACTCTAGTTAGAGCAGTTTCTGTGCTATGGCCAAGCCGGAAGCCTGATTGGAATTTATCTAAGAGGTTCTGCGTGTCTAGATACGACTGCAGTCTCGCAACTAGTTTTTCTAGAATCTTAGAGAGAAACGGGACATTAGAGAT
>JABMDN010012065.1:0-10007 GCA_017165825.1 Hepsetus odoe
GAGAGAGAGAGAGAGAGAGAGAGAGAGAGAGAGAGAGAGAGAGAGAGCTCCACATATAAACAAACCTATCGGAGCTGATGGGCTGTTAGAGCAGCTGTGCCAAACCAAACCACGTGTATGTGGGTCAATAGTTAAAGCAGTGACCACTCTATTATCTGGCCTCAGTCAAACACAGACCAGTTCAATCAAATCCCTACTTTTAAACTGGTTCACAGGTCAAACCAGCTTCATTCCCATCACCTGAGTGTCCAACAACCCACGTCCTGCAAAGCCACAAACATCAACACCACACAAACTACGCAAGTCCCATTGATCTGGATTGGTGATTTGATCCAATCTGAGTCACTGAACTGGTTCTGTTCATGAGTCAAGCCCTCCGCCTCATTCACTCACACGTGACTGGTGCAGAGAGGGCCAGTCTTGTGTTTTTGCGGCCACACTGGTCCAAGCATTTGGCTGGGGTCATCCCAGGCAGACACTCAAACTGTTAACGGTCACTGGACAGAGGAAAGGTCCACACACACATGCAAACACTGCAAACATACCCCCTTCTGTGGGGTCTGACCACCTGTTGGAGTGTGTGTGTGTGTGTGTGTGTGTGTGGGGGGGTGTCTTCAGTGTAGCAGGGCTTTGTGTAAACACGTCAGTGGATGTTTTTGGACAGGGCTTTCCCAGACTTCTGCCAAATACCAGAAATGTCCCACCTCTGTTCCAGAGCCGCTCAAGAGGGCAGCTCAGTTTCATTTATGGTCATTTCATGCACAAAAAGATATTCAGGGAAATGCGATTTAGTCGACAAATAGTTAAACTGAAGATTTTGACTGAGTGACTGGCTAAAAGGTGCCCTCCTTATTGATTGGTCAGTTATGGATTGTGCTCTTGTATGGACATTTGGTACAGAAGTTCAAATTAAAAGTGTGCATTTATCATACGCAATGTGATGATGGTCAGTCATTGGCAAATCTGGAAAAAAAAATACATTTCCTTTGCAAACTATTCTGACCCACAACACCCTGCATGTGCCCCTCCACCATGAACGGAACCGAAGAACATGAAAGTCAGTGAGTCATTTTCAGCCACTTGTCCCAGGCGGGTCGCGGGGGAGTGCTGGAGTCCATCCCAGCTCACACAGGGCGAAGGACGGGGGACACATCCTGGACAGGTCGCCAGCCCATCGCAGGGAGGAGCGGGACGGGGACGGCACCTTGCTCAAGGGCACCTCAGGGCAACCCATTGGGAAGGGGTTCGAACCCCCGCTCCTCCGATCATGTGGCCAACGCCCAAACCACTAGGCCACCGCTGCCCCAAATATGAAGGTGAAAAAAGGTAAAGTGACTATTTTTTGACAGTGTAAAACACGCCACAGCTCACAGCGAGACAACAAAGTTCAACCTCTGCATTTCGCCCACCGTGCAGCAGGGGGCAGCTATTTAAAGGGCCCGGGGAGCAGTGATGGGGATAGTACCTTGCTCAAGGGTACCTCAGGGCAACCTACTGGTCTAGGATTCAAACCCATGACCTTCCGATTCTGGGGTCAACTCACTAACCACTAGACCAACGTTGCCCAAACATCTGCTTTTCACCCATACACTCCGTGCAGCAGGGGGCAGCAATTTAAAGCGCCTGGGGAGCAGTGATGGGGATGGTACCTTGCTCAAGGGTACCTCAGGGCAACCTACTGGTTTGGGATTCGACTCTGCAACTTTCCGATCCTGGAGGCTAATCCCAAACCAAGGCACATGTTTCAGGTCACAGAGAAACAGAAGCACCCTGGACAGGTCAGTCAGTCAGTCCATCTCAGGGAAGAAACACAGTCATACAGTCACACCTAGGGGGCAATTTAGCATCTCCAATACCCCTGTCCAATATGCCTTAGGACTGTGGGAGGGCTCGGAGGAAACAGGAGAAGCATGCAAGGGGTCTTTCTTGGGGAGATTTTGTGTTGTGTCCCATGAGGTGTGAGGGTGTAATCCCATTAAGACCTGTGGAGAAGATACAAAATCCATAAAAAGCTCCCATCTGAGGCATCCCAACTGAGAATCAAAACCTTCTCGCTGTGAAGCGACAAAACGGAGCCCTGCACCACCGTCCCACTCCGTCCACTGAGCCACATAAATATATATGACAGCTCATTCTCCAAAATGTTATTTGCATCCACTAGAGAGAACTGCATTTCACGCAGCCCTAGAAATGCATCAAAGTGATATAGTAGCGTGACAAAGAGAAGCGGAGTAAGCAGAAACGGCTCCAGCTCCTGTGAGGTAGGCGGGTGCAGGGTCATTAGTCCAGCCGTAAGGGGACAAAGTATTGACCAGCCTGGTGTTTTAGAGAAGCCAGGCTTTACTGATGCAGCCCAGATATCAATAATCGATAACACCCGCCAGCTGCAGAGACCGACAGTGAGCCGTAACTATAATTTACTGCTTATTCACACGGGAGAGGCTGAGAATGAGAGAGAGAGAATGAGAGAGAGAGAGAGAGAGAGAGAGAGAGAGAGAGAGAGAGAGAGAGGACAGAGAGAGAGAGGACAGAGAGAGAGAGAGGACAGAGAGAGAGGACAGAGAGAGAGAGAGAGAGAGAGAGAGAGAGAGAGAGAGAGAGAGAGAGAGAGAGAGAGAGGACAGAGAGAGAGAGAGGACAGAGAGAGAGAAAGCTTATAACCCCTTACAGTCCCAGGCTTATTGCCTTCTCTGGCTTTTCATACTGTCTTCTGTCATACTGCCTTCATGGTTCTCCTAAACCTCCTCTTTGACACTAACTGGACTGGACTCTAACTGTTCTAGTCTCTACCAGATCTGCTAGACTAATTGTTCTTCAAGTCCTAAACTGTGCTCAGACTCTCCAACCGTTCTCCTAGACTCCAACTGTTCTCAGAGTCTCTAACTGTTCTCCTAGACTCCAGCTGTTCTCAGAGTCTCTAACTGTTCTCCTAGACTCCAACTGTTCTCAGAGTCTCTAACTGTTCTCCTAGACTCCAACTGTTCTCAGAGTCTCTAACTGTTCTCCTAGACTCCAGCTGTTCTGAGACTCTAACTGTTCTCCTAGACTCCAACTGTTCTCCTAGACTCCAACCGTTCTTCAAGGCTCCAACTGCTCTCCTAAACTTTAACTGTCATCCTAGCCTCTGACTGTTCTTCTAGTCACTAATTGTTCTCCTAAACTCTAACTGCTCTCTTTGACTTAATGTTCTCTCAGACTATAGAGACCTGCAGATGAACTGAGGACTGGATCTGATGACAAGGGTCTCTAAAGGGTTAAATGTATATTGCTAGTGTGTAACACTGCACAGATCACTACGTCCTAAACAAGGTATAGCTCCTCTGCAAATCTGGATGTCTCTGTATGCTGGCCAGCTGTAATAAGCATGGGCCCAGGCTTGCCTGTAATAATATTAAATTGACTGCACTGCCTGGTTTTTTATAGGCTTCATGACTTTTCTGTAAGTCACACAATAAACCCTACTGACTCTCAGACACCTCCAACTTCCTCCAAGGTCTGATTCTCTTGTATAGTATCTTATCAAGAACTCTTGATTTTCTAATTACTAGCCTGTCATGGAGACGTTAGTCCTATTGACCAGGTGATGACATCACACACAATCACACACACCCACACCCATCCAGAGCATGCACTGGAGGGAAGGGGGGGTAAAGTTACATATTAATCCTTTATGTGTATGTGTGTGTGTCACATATCCTAAAAATACTAATAAATAAAAATTGAGGACCTGTAAGGTTGTGTCAGGACATTTCTGCATAGAAAATCTGTAAAAATAAGCACACACACACACACACACACACGGATATACCCGCTATAAGAGCGCCACAGCAAAGTCTCCTGGTGTTTTTTAAGGGGTCAGGGGAGTCAATTTCATAAAGATGTAGCATGACTGAAGGAGTGAGGAGGAAATGAGAGGGTAAAGGATGATGAATGGAAACAGGAGGAGGGATAGAGTGAGTAAGAAGAGTGAAGAAAAAGAAAACCATCAGGGAATAGCCTGGAAGGCCCTGCGGCAGTCATTCATTGATTGGGTCAATGGTGTACAGTCGAACAGAGCACAGTTTTATGGCATGGCCCAGAAACAGTGTGTGTGTGTGTGTGTTTGTGTGTGTTTGCCCGTCTGCACATGCACATCCAAGAGGGCACAGACATGTTGGTTTCTGTCTCTGCTCACTTTCCTTCAGATAAAGCCCTCGTCATGCTGGTGAGGGTAAAGGAGTGAATGGGTTGGAGCCTGTTTGTTTTCTTAGGACTGTTTTCTGAAACCTGTTCATGTGAATTCAATTAATATTAGGCATTCAAAAGCAAAGCTTCCTCTTTTCACAATCTGTAATTTCACCATGATTCATCTTTTGCCCCACATCCCTATGGTTAAGTGCGGGTCATGGGGGAATGGACCGTTCAGCTGTCAGTTTGAATAAAAACTCATTTAAAGCGGTTGGAGGTGAACCGATCATGAACTGTGATGCTTGATTATGATTTCACAATCCACCTTGTGTGGGCCAGGGGAACATATGCAGCACATTATACATTTCTGCGGTCCTTATAAACCAAAGCCAACTTCATTTGCTCTTTAACAGGCCAAACTGGTGTTTTAAACAAATTATTTAGAACCGAGTGAATAACTTGACTCAAATAAAGCATTGCATCACAAGTAAGGGTTAACTAGCTATTACACACAGTGAGTCATTCTTAATGCAACTACAGCTCAGGACTGGTGCAGCAGCACTTAAATACAGCCCGAGTGTACTTGGATCAGGAAAGATGAGAACAATTAATTGAACAATAGCTTGTTAGTGAAAGTTGCCTCATTACGATCTGGGATGGTTCCAGTAAAGCTGTGTCTAGACAGGATTAATTTTTTAAAATCAGTTCATCTATCAATACATCACTCTCATTTCTTCAATTTCAAAAGTAATGTTGCACTCATTCCACAGATAGATAGATAGATAGATAGATAGATAGATAGATAGATAGATAGATAGATAGATAGATAGATAGATAGATAGATAGATACTTTAAATATCTCAAAGGAAATTCCAATAATTTCTGCATTACCATGGTTTCCATGGTTACCATTCACTCATTCCTATAGGTTTGCTACCCTCATTTCCATGGTTACCCATCACTCATGCCAAAAGTTTTGCTACCCTCATTTCCATGGTTACTCTTCACACATTCCTGTCATTTTGCTATATTCATTTCCATGGTTACACTACACACATTTCCATGGTTACAGCATGCTCCTAAAAAAGTCATAAGAGCTAAAAAAGTTCTTTGCATAATCGATAGCGGCGGTCTAGTGTTTAAGGACTAGGCCCCGGGGTCAGAAGGTCATGGGTTTGAATCCCAGACCAGTGGGTTTGTCATCATTTGTGATTGTGAAACAGTACACAGTTAAACACAATGAAGCCTCTGCATTTAACCCAAAGCAGGGGGAAGCCATATCCAACACCCAGGGAGCAGTGATGGGGATGGTTCCTTGCTCAAAGGAACCTCAGGGCAACCTACTGGTCTGGGATTTAATCCTGGGGCCAACTCCCTAAGCACTAGGCTACGCCTCAAATAAAAGTAGTAGCTCCAAAACATCCGCAACCAATCAGCCCTCAGATTATTAAGATTAACGAACAGCCCTTAAATGGATACCGAGCCTGCATTTGAAGGTATAACTAGTGCTCGCTTGCTGACTTTGCTGGTTTGAATGGAACTGGAACTGCCTCTGGTTCCTTTGCTCAGACAGTGCCTGTGTTTGCTGGTCCAGCTGAGCAAGAATAATTGCCACAGAGAGAACATTGTGATCAAATGAAATCAGGCCCTTATTACACAGAGCACTGCCGAGTTCCTGGCCTGCGCAAACTAATTAGCACCACATACCTCAGCTCTGAGCAGTACTACTGCTTTCCTTTCTGTCTCACCGAAATCTCCCAGATACAGTAGGCCGTTACGTTGCTCTTGGAGTCCAGTGCGTCAACAATGGCTCTTCACATATATGGGAACAATGCAATGACCTTATAGGTCAGATGACCACTTTGTGTGTGTCTGGCTGGGGAGCTGGACTAAGTAAACACAACAAGATCTGACTCTACAGTCAGGAGACTTTGTTACATCAGAAAAGTGACTGAGGACTTGGACCAGCCAAGGATATGGAATATTGCATCAGTCCTCAGCACATTAAAGCTGAAGGGCAGGATGTCTCACACATGTGCTGCATGCCAAAGACACCCTATAAAGCCTGCGCTGTTTGGACTAGATGGAGCAATACGAAGACATTCATCACTTTTCTGTCACAATATACGGCCCGGTTTACCAAGTATATCATCGGAACACTTCAAAGAGCCAAGTTGATGATCCAAAACTGTCCAAAATGTTCAATAAAATCCTTTTGGGTTCTTTTTACATAGCAAGACCCCTGAGCAATGTGTATCCCAGACAGCACATGTGGCCTCTCTCAGGGAGGTTAAGGTGGTCCTCCCTCTCCCCCAGTAATCAGCATTGAAATTGTTGGATTTCCTCTCCTCCGTAGTCGTCCGGCTTAAACATCTTAAACATCTATTACTGTAACCTGTTCCATCATCGACCATCAATGTAAAGTGCCTTGGGGCAACTTTCTTGTAAAAGGCGCTATACAAGAATAAATTGAATTGAATTGAATTGGATTTCTCCAAAGCATTTGAGTTGATACCAAAACTGTAGATCGACCATCACACTTAACTTACAAGTAGTTCATGGAACCAGATGTTAGAATGGACATAATGATCCTTCTCTATTAGTACCTTCCTGGCAGTGGTGGCCTAGTGGTTGGGGAGTCGGACCCGGATCGGAAGATTGTGGGTTCCCGCGACAATAGGTTGCCCTGATGTACCCTTGAGCAAGGTACCGTCCCCGTCACTGCTCCCTGGGTGCTTTCAATAGCTGCCCACTGCTGCACGGTGTTTGCATGGGTTAAATGCAGAGGTCCCGGTTCGCTGTGCTGTGACCTTGCAATGACAAGTGTTGTCATTTTCACTTTCACTTTTAAGGGTTGTCACTTTCACTTCTGGAAGAAGAACCAATATCACCGTAGTCACATGGAGACGATACCGTTCAAGCGCAGGACATTTTCAGAGGAGTTGGTTCTCTCAGCACAGACAGGGTTCCTTCAATGCAGTTCTACTGCAAAAGGCTTGAGGTCTGATTTATATAATTTAATATGAGAACAGTTTAAGGTTATTGGATGCACCTCTTTCAGCCAACAGGATGGAGCAGCTGAGCCCAAAGGGCACCTCAATCGCTCTCTCTCTCACACACACACACACACACTCATGCACAAGCACACACACATGCACACACACGCACACGCACCAGCAAAACTGGTCTTGCAATCACATGTGAGTTCAGCCAACTGCTGAAGCACTTACATCAAGCTTGCCGTCTCACTTCTTTACCAGCATGGATCACATTCAACCAGTGTGAACACACTTCATATTAGAAATGTATTTATATATTTGAGCATGCAAATAGCAATATTTATATTTTATATATCTATATTTTGTCTATTATTTCTACATTATCTACATATTGTTATTACACACACATAGATAATAATCATATGTATTAGACACATGCATCTAGAAGTTATTTAAGCCATATGCATCACACACGTCCACATCTTTTTTCATTAAACCTATTCGTTTTTACAGCCCCATACATTTTCTGCATCTCACTGCAGCCTCACTTTAATATTAACCTCGTTTTCCAAAACGAAACACTTTCTTGTCAGCCCTAAAGAACGAGCGTCTGCTCCAGATCAGGAGTGTTTTGTGAGTGAGGTGGGAAAGGGCCCTGGCTTTTCAGTGAGGACGTCCTGAGACAGGGCGCCTGGAAGGAGCGCTTCTCGCGCGCGCACGTACCGTCGGCGCGTCCGTGTTGCGCAACTCGAAGGACTCCTCGTCCTCCTCCTCCTCCCTCTCTCCATTCTCCCGTCCCAGCAAGCTGAAGCCCTGCCTGCAGCACAGGAACCAGCAAGCACCGTGCGCAGGCATCCAGACCGCCGGCGTGGCCTACAGTACCGGCCCGCCGGCGAGCATCCACCACAGCGGGATAAGCGCAGGAAGCAAATAAGGGAGGAATAAAGGTGTCCCAGATGAAGACGGGGCTCTGGAGGCTGGGCTATCGCCTCACTGGCCCTGGACTCGCCCCGAACCGGGCACCTGTGGCCATGTCCTCACTGAGGAGATCTCAGGGCACGGAGCAGGTCCTGAATGCGTAAAAAGAATCCACTCTGCGTCCACAGGTGTCCCCTGACGCGCAGTCTCCAAAAGCGGCCCAGGAGTCCAAATACGGGAATAAAAGCCCCGAGAGTCTCCTTTCTGCCCCTCACTGCCTTTAAACGGACCGTCAACTGCAAATAGCTGCTTTTCTCAGCTCTCCAGGGCGCCCTATCGCGCCTGCTCCTGTCCCGCTGGAGAAGTGCAGCGTGTGGGACAGAGGGCGAGCGCAGAACTGCAGGGGCGGGGCCTAACCCGGGCCTGACCGCTGATTGGTCAGATACTCTCACGCCCATGGAAACGCCCCGCCCATTGCCTGCAAGGAGCCAGAAAGCTCTGGCTCATTAAAGGAGCAGTACAGCAGTTTTTTGTTTCTACTGAAAGATGGACAGATACACTTTAGCTACTAAACGCTTCCCAGTTGGTAATCTGTATATATATATGTATATAAAAATGTGTGTGTGTGTGTGTGTTTGTATTATTTTCCCATAAGCTGCTACTTGCACATTATTTATTTATTTATTTATACTCTTTGCATATTTATTCATGTGTATCTGCACATATCTGTATCTTATGTGTATTATGTTTATTATTTATGTCTATTTTAGCATTTGAATAAAGTCTTGTCTTGTAAATATTTTTTCTACAGGTCCTCTACGGAGTGTTTATTGTGTTACAGTTACATTTTTATCTTATTTATTTGATATTTTTCGGCATTAAGTGGCATTGTCGAATCCGGGGAGCTATTTAGGGAGAACGTTTTATTGCACGCTGTACTTGTGCGCTTGTAAAGCTGTGCATTGGACAGATAAACTAGCTGTGAAGGTTTGGGACAAGGGGAATATTTGGAGTGTTGGACTTGAGCCAGTTACCAGATTTGAAGCCAAAGGAACACAAATTTCACCTCCTGAATAAAAGAGTCTGGAAAACCCCAACCAACGCAGAAATGGACAAATTTATGAAGTCGTTTTATGATGCAGTTATTGCGAGGAAGGGATGTGCAGCCAAATATGAAGTTTCGTTTACTGTTCGGATGCTTTTGCTGACTGAAAACACTGGTCAGACACAAAAGGCACTGATCTCTCATCTTTGGATCACAAACCCAAATAACTTTAGTGCACAGCAAAAACAAATGAGTGGCTTTGCTGTCCCAATATTTTTGGAGGGGACTTTTTTTTAGCACTTTTATCCAAACAGTCCTGTCAATAAAAGCCTTTACCTCATGTAACTTCAAAAGGCAGCGCGGCCTAGTGTTTAGGGACTCGGAACTGGAAGGCTGTTGGTTCGAATCCCAGATCAGTAGGTGACCCTGAGTTACCCTGAGTTACCCTGAGTTACCCTGAGTTACCCTTGACCAGGGGCTGTTATGACTTCCCCCTGCTGCACGTGTGTGTGGGTGGGAAGCAGAGGCTGCTTTTGAAAGAATGTCCCCCTTGTCCCTCCAGTGTTGTGTGGACAGGTGAAAAGCCTGGTGTTGTTCTGCTCTTCCCAAACACTGGACCTCAATCTCTCCGAGAACGTCTGTGAATCATGACCTGCGGACTTTGCCCATCAGTGACGTCATAGTTTGGGGAGTTGAGCAGCAGGAGCCAAAGCAAAATGTAAAGTTTGTTTATTTGGGGAGGCCTGGAGCCGGCGTGTGCAGTTACATTAACGAGAAAGTGTGAAGTATTGGGTGAAGGAGCAAATGAGAGCAGTGTGTGTGTGTGTGTGTGTGTGAGTGAGAGAGAGAGAGAGAGAGAGAGAGAGAGAGAGAGAGAG
>JABMDN010012203.1:0-10560 GCA_017165825.1 Hepsetus odoe
AGAGAGAGAGAGAGAGAGAGAGACAAAGACAGAGAGAGAGAGAGAGAGAGAGAGAGAGAGAGAGAGAGTTGTGTGTTTAGAAGATGAAACACTGCAGTCTCAGCATCCACAATTGTCTCCCAGCATCTTTGTTTGACCTTAAACTGTCTTTTCAGTCCAACACCCCTGAAGTCCTGACAGCTCGGTCCCAGCGCCCTGACCTCAGCATTAACGGACTGGATCCACAGACCAGCAGGTCAGTCAGTGAACATGGAAGAATGAATCCAGGACAACGCCAACAGTGTTAACTGGGCTTGTCCTCCTTCTTCATTGTCTGCTATGGACAAAACCACTAAACAGCTTTAAATGTAATTTTGGGCAAATATTACCCATAAATAAAGAACTAAACTGCTTAAAATAAGTAGGAGCTGTCAAGCTGCCATGAAAGAGGAGAGTGGTGAGAGAGGACATGCAGAGGGACAGTAAGAAAGAGGAAGATCAGGAAGACATGGAATGAATGATATGCTATGAATACCCCTAAATGGGAGCAGCCAGAAGTAGCAACTTACATTAATAGCATTTAGCAGACACTCTTATCCAGAGTGACGTCCAGTTCCTAATTACAGGCACAGTTTCAGGGACAGTCCCCCCCGGGAGAATTCAGGGTTAGGTAGAAGAAGAAGAAGAAGAAGAAGAAGAAGAAGAAGAAGAAGACCACCTGCATGCTGTTTGTATTCCCACAATGCTACTTTATTTCTGTGATTCAGTCACAGACAGGCTCAGAATCTACAGATTGGGCTAGTTATAAATCAGCTCGCTGTCATTCCTTCTTAATGAAATAATAATATTCAGTGTTTACAAAATTGTTACACAACATAAAATGATATTCAGCCACAGAAACCTTACACTCTAAAGTCTTTTCTCACAACTGGTCTTACACTCCAGCAGTATGGGAACGACTGAGAAGAACATATTTTTGGCTAAATTGAATCGCTCGTTAGCATGGCTGCCGGTGTCGGAGACTCTTATCTTACTGACGCCAGATTTCTTGAATGAACAGTCTTAAGAGGGAAAACTTGTGAACATTTATTATTAAGGACTGTATATGAAGAGATGACTATGAAGAGATTATTTATGAATAGTCCATAAAAAAAGGCAGAAAAGTGACTGAGGTTACAAGGGTTTCAATCATTTCTCAATCATTTAAAAATGAATAATTAAACGGGCAAGACAATGTTATGTAAATTAAACTTGCTATTCAATATTTAATCGCCATTTTTCTGTAAAGCGCCTGCTGTTCGACTCTCATGATGGAGATGAAACCCGGCCGTCCCTTCGTCTCACAGCGAGACTCATAATCAGCGGTGAAATCAGGTCGAGGAGCTTTTTTTAAAGCTGATATGTTTGCGTGTTGTTGTTAAAATTCTGTGTCACGATTAGATCCTCATTGAGAGCGAGGACGGAATAAAGGAGACACAAAAGAGGCGCTCGCTCTCACATCTCTCCCACGTCTCCCTCGAGGCTCCTTCCTGCTTTGTGATGATTTTTGCAGTCAAAATATGTCAGCGCTCTGCCTGTGAGACGACTCGGTCTCTCACTGTCTCTCTCTCGTCCACAGTGTGGCCCGAGCTCTCTTCTCTTTTCTTGTCTCTGATAAAATCTCTCACTTGATCTGAACGGCTGAACGGATCATTCTGAGAGACTGGCGCAAACAACTGACAGAATTCTTAATGGTTTCTGATATGATGTGATCAAAGTTCCATCCGTCGTTATCGTGTTTAGTAAAGAATGGAGGTTAGTTCTTCTGGAGAATCCTGTCCTTCATGACACGGACAAGAAAACAAATGATGTAATAAAATAAAACATAATAAGATAAAACTTTTCGGAGGAGGATGTTGAGGATGGAGCTGCCAGGAAAGAGGAGAAGAGGAAGAACAAAGTGGAGGTTTATGGACGTGGTGAGAGAGGACATGCAGGGGGATGGTGTGAAAGACTAAAATGCAGTGGACAGGAAGACACAGAGACAGATGATCCACCGTGGATGCACCTAATGGGAGCAGCCAGAAGAAGAAAGAAGGAGAAGAAGAACTTTCACTTTTTCTTTTTTTGCACATTTATCTGAACTTCTACTGAAGCAAAGAACTGGTGGACTTTTAACCCCTGCCAGTCTCCACTGCAGTGCTGAAGGTACAAACAATATTCCAGAGGTTCTTACAAAGGTTTGCCATTAAAGGGTGAAGGAACCTTGCAGTGTATTTTGAAGGTGTGCAAAGGCATGTGAGGAGGGTTACACCATTTCAAAGAGGAAGAAGACCATGCAGTGTGGAAATAAACTGGATTTATTGCAATAGAGCAGAGAAGTTATGCTTATAACACCCTGTCTGTGGCTTTAAAGATCTCCCTTTAATGGAAGCTGCGGTCCTTTGTAGGTGTTTCATCTTGGGACGGGGTCCGTGGTGACCTGAGCTACCTTGTCCGCTTCCAGACAACCAACACATCAACATTTCAACTTCAAACATCTTCACAGGGCCCTTTAAAGCACTTCAAATGAATCGACTTACGTGAGACTAAGAGTGTGAGTGCATGTTTTAGAAGTTTTTTTAATTCAGTGAAAAGTTCACACTCTTCTTTTGACTGCCAAGTTTTGGTCCCACAGGAAATATAAAGCAGGCTTGAATTTCTGCTTCCTGTTGTTCTCTGTCACGTCTGTAAAGTTGAAAATAATAACACTGACGCTAAAAAGTGTCTTCACTGGAATAAACGGCTCCTTGTTCTGTTCTGGTTCCTCTTGGTGCCTGTGGTGTTTCTGGAGCACCCCGTGCGCCGTGGGTTCAGTTTCTAAACCTGGCAACCCGCTCAGATTACATTCCCAGATCGCTCTGATTAAATGATGCTTCTGTAAATCAGACTTGGCAAAGCCTGTCTGCTGAACTAGAGCGGCTTTCTGTTTTATTCATTTCCTCCAGACATCTCCGTCAAAATCCATCAACACTGACACGCCGAACTACAGACCTGCTCCAGAACGCTGCTGTAAAGAAATGAGAGCTTCGTTTAGGAGTAATATGATCATTCAAGACACAAACACACACACACACACACATATACACACCCACCCACCCACACACACACTGTATTTGTTTATGTCCATCTTTTGATCTTCTCTTCTCTTTTATTGTCACACTCGTGACCCGTGTTTCCAGTGTTGGTGTGAAAGCAGTCTCATCACCACCTGAAATAAATATCCCTCCTTCCAACACAGCACCTTTTATCTCTGTTCCTTTTTACGACTGCATTTGTCCAGGCATTGATCGTCCATTACAGCACAGGGCAGACAGGGACATCTTAAACAGCATTATCTCCACCTCGTCTCTGCTGTGATTTAAGTCCTTTAAAGACAGAAGGGCCGGAGGAGAGCGCTGGGTCTGTTCCTCACAGTCCTTATCACTAAGTGGACAGTTATTTGTAGGAAGAAACACATAAAAAAATATTCCACCTTAAAAAGTTGCCATGGCAATCATTGATTTAGTGCTTTTATATAAAACGGGCACATAATACCAGCGTCCTCTGTTTGGCAATACAGCCATTTCTTTTCCATTTTCTGACATTTTCAAACCTCCTTGCCCCTTTAAACAGGCTGTTATTGCGAATGTACCTTTAAGACTCATATATGTTAATGACCTCTGCTCTGATTGGCCAGTTCCTTCAGATACTTCAGTCTGTCTGAACTCACACAACTACTTATGTTCTCGAATGGAACGGGCACCTAAACGAATGAGAACATAAATCTATGTTCATGGTTATGACATCATAACTACAATATATTCCAAGTGAAAGTGAAAGTGACGACCCTCGTCTTCTGAAATGCAGCACAGCTCAACGAAATTCAACCTCTGCGTTTCACCCACACATACATGTGCAGCAGGGAGCAGTGACAGGGACATTACCTTGCTCAAAGGTACCTCAGGGCTACCTACTGGTGAGGGAATCAAACACACATTCTTCCCATCTGGGGCGACTCCCTCACCACTAGAACACCGCTGTATCAAATTCCACATTTTTCTTGTGTTTTTGTTGTTTTTGTAAAAGCTCGGGGCCTCACATCAGAAAGTGTTTGTGTTCAGTGAGTGCTGTGTTCACTTTCACTTTCACTTTTATATACCAAATGGTTTTGGAGGCCTACTGATTGAACTGGGTGGGAGCAGCCTCAGATTATGTAGGATTATTAGATTATGTGTAACTGTTGTCGGCTGATATTTCATGATATCAGTACAGAGCTGTCCTCAGGCCATCGCTGTCCTCATGGTTACCTGCAGGAAACGGCTCTTAACTATGCCGTTAGCACCACAGCATCCCTCCCTCCATCCCCCCGTCTGTCCCAGGGCACAGGAAATGGCAAGCAGCTCTCCCGAGGATGACGTGCTGTGGTGTCATCGCTGGGAAATGTGAAGGTGAAGTGGGCTCTCTGTGCTTTGACAGGTTCAGCTGCTCGTCCACAAAAGCTCTGCAGATTAGAAGAGGTTCTGCCGAGCGCAGGATGAAATGTCAGGCCTGCTGAGTATCGCCGCCACCTGACACTGCAGGTGGGGTCATCAGTGGTGCTGTACTGTCAGCCCGGCCCAAAGTGAGCAGAATCTGGTGTTAAAAGCATCGGGACCTCTGGGAACATCCCCGGCTTCACCCAACTCCTCAAAATGCTTTTTGAGAAAACATGTTGAGGAGTCACACGGTGCCGCTTCAGTTGCCTAGCAACAGATCAACCAGTGCGCACTATGAAAGGATCTCTGGTGAGAGTGCCCCCTGCTGATACAATTCTTCCTCACACTCTGAAAACTCAACTGGACAATATTTACATTTACATTTACAACATTTAGCGACGACTTCCATGTCCTGAGTACAGGGACAGTCCCCCTGGAGACACTCAGGGTTCAGGGTCTCAGGGACCCAGTGGTGGTAGTGCTGGAGGTGGGATTCCAACCTGGGACCTCATGATCCATAGGTCCACAGACAAGTATCCTACCACTAGACCACCACCAGCCCCCTTCAAAAGTACTGGGACAGCAGGGCCGGATGGTTTGATTTTGTTTTGAAGAGATTTGGGAAGAGGGATAAAGATGGATACTTATGGATACTGATACAGCTTTTATTTCCTGGTATTTACATCAAGAAGCATTAAATCACAAACAACACAACAAGCACCTTTTGTATTTAAGTTCAGGATCAGCCAGGCTTTTTCACGTGTTTAATTTAGGTCTTAGATCATTAGATGTTTAGAGATGAGAGGTCAGATTTTTAACATTTATTTGCTGATATTTATAGCTACATATTTTAAATTACACAGATTATAGTACCATTTGTATCTGACAACCCAGTTTTTCAAGTGAGCAAAAGTATTGGAACAGAACGTTTTAAAGCTAAAGTTTTAATCTCAAACCCAATTCAGTGCAATTCAGTTGAAAAACTAATGAATTGGTCCTGCTGTTCCAATACTTTTGGAGGGGACTGTTTTTTATTTTTTGCCTTAGCGGTGGACTAGTGGTAAAGGACGAGGGCCCAGGATCAGATCCTTGAGCAAGGTATCGTCCCCAGAACTGCTCCCTGGCCGCTTTCAATAGCTGTCTCCTGCTGGACGGTGTGTGTGGGTGAAAAGAGGTTGGTTCACTGTGTGTTATGCTGTTGTTCACAATGACAAGTTGTCACTTTCACTTTCTATGAGACACACAGGTGGCCATCGTTTAGCATTGTTTTACATTTACATTTACAGCATTTATCAGATGCTCTTATCTAGAGTAGAGTCTTCCATGTCCTGATTACAGGGACAGTCCCCCCTGGAGACACTGGTTCAGGGTCTTGCTCAGGGACCCAGTGGTGGTAGTGCTGGAGGTGGGATTCAAACCTGGGACCTCTTGAGCCACAGGTCCACAGACAAGAACCACCACTAGACCACCACCACCCATAAAGTTTTAGATTTTAATCATATTAAGGAAGAGTAATTTGTCACAGAGCTCCTCTTTTAGATGTGTCCTCTAATGTCACTAACACTAACAGTAAACAGTCTTTTCTAACAGTCAGCAAATCTTTTCTCCTCAAAACTTCTCTCCACCCTCTTCCAGCTCTTCATGAAGGTGGTTCAGACTTGTGGGTGTGGTTTAGGACACAGCAGGACTTACTATCTGATACCGGGCTGCTGTTCAGACTGATCTGGGATCAGATTCCTCCGTATTTAGCGCTACTCTTGCGGTGGTTTGTGAAAACAGATGCTGTTGTTTTGAGCAGGTTGAGAGACGTTTTGGAGACGTTTTTACAGAAGAAGTTTAAAAAGCTAAATTCTAAACACCTCATCTGGGGGAGGTGGAGCTCGATGTAAGGTCTGATTTTCTGCCGAAGTGCTCCTTTAATGTTTAAATGACATGTCTGGCTTGTCGCTCCCTACGGTTCTCTGGCGGAGGGTCTGAAGCCTTTGAAGGAGAGTCTCGGCAGGAGGCCACTGAGAAAAGCTGCAGTATAATTGGTGAAAGGGTAGTCAAAGTAATCAGCCACTCAGGATAATGAGGAGAGACGGGGGAGCCTTTAAAAACCTGTTTGTTCTCTAAAGCCTGAAAGCACCAGGAACCCTAGAAGCAGCATGGCATTTTTAATGGGGGGCTTTATGGACAGAAGTGCCACCAGTAATTTAGGGGGAGGTCAATCATCACAGAAGAAAGAGAAAAGGCTTCCAGAAGCTTTTTGGACACAGGTCTGTAAACAGTCACCTCCAAAAGTATAGGAACAGCAAGGCCAGTGGTTTTTGTTCTGAAAGCTTTTGAGTCGAGATCTGAAGATGAGAGATTAGTTTTTCAGCTTTATTTCCTGGTTTTTACACCTTGATCTGTTCTATTACAACACAGCGCCTTTTACAGCGGACCACCCAGTTTCTAAAGCGATCATTTAAACTATAAACACCTCTTGATATCTACTCTCAGCTGAAGATTTAGATTTTAAAATTGGAGGAAGAACTTCAGGAGGAACCAAGACAAATAACCCTTCCTCAGATTTTACAGGAAACAGATTTAAGGGCCAATGAAGGAACAGACTGTATTCAGGTGAAATGAAACTCCATTACAGTCTGTAGTTGGAGTTCTTTAAAAGGTTTGAAGCTTTTGAAGGTTTGAAGGTTGAAGTTAAGCTGATAATAGAGTCTGTAGTTGGAGTTCATTAAAAGGTTTGAAGCTGATAGTAGAGTCTGTAGTTGATCATTAAAAGGTTTGAAGCTGATAGTAGAGTCTGTAGTTGATCATTAAGTCAAGTCAAGTCAAGTCAAGTAGG
The DNA here is from genome assembly GCA_017165825.1 of Hepsetus odoe. Taxonomy (NCBI): domain Eukaryota; kingdom Metazoa; phylum Chordata; class Actinopteri; order Characiformes; family Hepsetidae; genus Hepsetus; species Hepsetus odoe. The sequence goes on from JABMDN010012203.1 coordinate 7,282, forward strand.
ATTTTATTGTCATTTCAGCCATATACACAGTACACAGTGAAACGAAATAGCGTTCCTCCAGGACCCTGGTGCTGCACACAAGACAAGACACAACACAAGACACAAGACAAACACAAGACAACATAAGACACAACACGGGGCAACAAGTGCGGACAAGACAGACAAGACAGACAACAACAGACGGCACGACAGACAGTACATTCATCCGTGGAAGGCTGCAATGTTTTGGAACAAAGCAGCCCAGGCACATTATGGTGTAGCAGTGTGGTGGAGCGGTGTTACTGTATTTAAAGTGCAGAGTGCAACACGAGATAAATAAATAAATACAGAATGAAAAGTGGAGGAAGTGGTGGGTGAAGTGGTGCGTTTAAGAGTTCAAGCTATTGGTGGGTTTTAAGATTCCATGATATTGGTGGTTCCAGAGTTCAACAGTCTGATGGCCAGAGGGAAGAAACTATTTCCCATCCTGGAAGTGGAGGCCCGTATGCTGCGGAACCTTTTCCCGGATGGCAGGAGGGAGAAGAGAGTGTGGGACGGGTGGGAGGGATCATCCACAATGCTGGTTGCTTTGCGGATGCAGCGAGCGGTGAAAATGTCCTGTACAGAGGGCAGAGAGACCCCGATGATCTTCTCAGCTGTTCTCACTACCTGTTGTAGGGACTTGCGGTCTAAGACGTTGCAATTCCCGTACCAGGCAGTAATGCAGCCGCTCAGGATGCTCTCGATGGTTCCTCTGTAGAAGATGGTGAGGATGGAAGGTGGGAGATGGGCTTTCCTCAGTCTGCGCAGGAAGTAGAGGCGCTGCTTGGCTTTCTTTGTGATAGAGCTGGTGTTGAGGGACCACGTGAGGTTGTCGGTGATGTGAACACCAAGAAACTTGGTGCTCTGGACCAACTCCACAGGTGAGGTGTTGATGATAAGTGGAGTGTGGTCCCGACGTGATCTCCTGAAGTCAACAACCATCTCTTTAGTCTTGTCGACGTTCAGAGACAGGTTGTTGGTTCTGCACCAGTCCGTCAGCTCTTGTATCTCCTCTCTGTAAGCTGCCTCGTCTCCACCGCTGATCAGACCCACCACGGTTGTATCATCAGCAAATTTGATGATGTGGTTCGAGCTGTGCTTGGCTGCACAGTCGTGGGTCATCAGTGTGAACAGCAGTGGGCTGAGCACACAGCCCTGGGGGGCTCCTGTGCTCAGTGTGATGGTGTTGGAGGTGCTGCTACTGATCCTGACTGACTGGGGTCTCCCAGTAAGGAGGTCCAGGATCCAGTTACAGAGGGAGGTGTTCAGGCCCAGCAGCCTCAGCTTCTCACTCAGGTGCTGAGGGATGATGGTGTTGAATGCTGAACTGTAGTCGATGAACAGCATTCTGACGTAACTGTCCTTTCTGTCAAGGTGAGAAAGGGCCAGATGGAGGGTGGTGGAGATTGCATCACGACCTTGAATATTGTCTGGACCGGCAGCTTTCCGTGGGTTGACTCTGAGAAGAGATCTTCTCACCTCGGCTGTGGTCAGACGGAGAATCTGGTCGTTCGGAGGAGGGGTGGTCTTCCTCATACGCGTGTTGTTCACTGCATCAAACCGTGCGTAGAAGTGGTTCAGCGCATCTGGGAGGGAGGGGTCACCGTCACAGGCAGGTGGAGATGTCCTGTAGTTGGTGAGAGCCTGGATGCCGTGCCACATGCGCCGTGTGTCACCAGTGTTCTTGAAGTGGCCATGGATTCTCTCTGCGTGAGCTCGTTTCGCCGCTCTGATGGCCCGAGACAGGTTTGCCCTCACTTTTCTTAGGGCGGCCTCGTCCCCTGACTTGAAGGCCTTGTCCCGGGTTCTCAGGAGTCTGCGCAGCTCCGCGGTCATCCATGGCTTCTGGTTGGGTCGTGTTATGATGAACTTGGAGACAGTAACATCCTCAATGCACTTGCTGATGTAGCCAGTCACTGAAGCTGTGTACTCCTCCAGGTCGATGGAGTCACCGTAGGTTGCAGCCTCCCTAAACATGTCCCAGTCGGTGCGTTCGAAGCAGTCCTGAAGAGCAGAGATGGCTCCTGTGGGCCAGGTCTTTACTTGCTTCAGGGTGGGTCTCACGCGCCTGACGATGGGTCTGTACGCTGGGATCAGCAGCACAGAGATGTGGTCTGAGTGTCCGAGGTGGGGGCGGGGCTCCGCTCTGTACGCGCCGGCCAGGTTTGTGTAAACACAGTCCAACGTGTTTCCCCCTCGTTGCAAAGTTCACATGTTGATGGAATTTAGGGAGAACTGACCTGAGATTTGCATGGTTGAAATCTCCGGCAACAATAAATAATCCGTCTGGGTGGTAGTTTTGGAGTCCGCTGATAATTCCATAAAGTTCAGCCAGTGTGCTGTTAGCATTAGCGCTGTTAGCACTAGCGCTGGGTGGGATGTATACCGCCGAAATAAACACTGTAGAGAACTCCCTGGGCAAATAAAACGGTCTGCACCTGACTGTTATCACCTCCAGCAGTGTTGAGCAGTGTACTGAGACCAGCACAGCGTTTGTACACCATTGTGTGTTTACGTAAACACACAGCCCCCCTCCGCGGGTCTTTCCGGACAGAGCGGAGTTTCTGTCCGCACGAAACGCGGAGAGTCCGGCGAGCTGGATGGCGGTGTCCGGAACGCTGTCGCTGAGCCATGTCTCCGTAAAAACAAAAACACAGCAGTCTCTGTACTCACGCTGGGTGTTCAGCTGGAGTCGTATACAGTCCAGTTTATTATCCAGGGAGCGGACATTGGCGAGGAGGACGGACGGGATAGCCGGTCGGCTAGCATTAGCCTTGAGCTGAGCCCGGACCCCAGCACGCTTGCCGCGTTTCTGTTTCCTCTCACACCGCTTCCGATGTCCTCTCAGTCGGCCAGGTTCAGCAGGCGATCTCGTGGACTGAAGGCCTGGTCTTCTCAGCACGCCGAGCTCCCGTAGCGTTGTTCGGAGAGTCGCTGGAAGACTGAATCCTGACTGATTCCTGAGCTCCAGCAGTGTTTGGCGGTTAAGTTTAAGAGCATTCACAGATGTGACGCTCATGTGCAAGTCTTATGGTGAAAAGTAGTCGGATGAAAGACTTTTTACAGACTTTAGCACCAAAGTTTGGACCCCGGAGCGGCCGCTGCGTGTTACCGCACCGCCATCTTAAAAGGTGTTAAGCTGATAGTAGAGTCTGTAGTTGTTCATTAAAAGGTTTGAAGCTGATAGTAGAGTCTGTAGTTGTTCATTAAGAGGTTTTAAGCTGATAGTAGAGTCTGTAGTTGATCATTAAAAGGTTT
>JABMDN010012230.1:0-11356 GCA_017165825.1 Hepsetus odoe
TGCCGCATCATCATCGGTGTGTTTCTCCATCTAAAGTGAAGAAGTGTTCAGTTAACTTTGTTCCATAACACTGCGGCCCTCTTGCGGAGGAATTGTCTGTTGTGCTGTCTGTTGTTGTCTGCACTTGTTGCCTTGTCTTGTGTATTATGTTGTGTCTGTTGTCCTGTGTGGAGCTCCAGGGTCCTGGAGGAACGTTATTTTGTTTCACTGTGTTCTGTGTATGTGGCTGAAATGACAATAAAATCCTACTTGACTTTAAATGAATCAACAGATAAATCAAATGTTCAAGTTAAAAAAAAATAGAAATACAGAATACACACACACACACGCAAACACATATAAGATTTTTTTTCCAAATACAATATCTATTTATTTATTTCTGTCCCATCATCATCGGTGTGTTCCTCCATCTAAAGTGGTGAAGTGTTCAGTAAAGCTCCCTCTAGCGGTGAACACCGGGTACTTCAGTCTCCTGCTTCATGTCAGAAACTCGGGCGATTCACAGTTTTCTCCGCCAGAGGGCGCGTTTCTGTACATTATTATCAGTTCAGATTAAAGAACACACTTTAACAGATGGAGTGAAGAAACACAGACACAATATTAAAGAGACTCATCTGATCAACAATAAATAACACTTCTAATCGATTATCAAAGGATTTTAATCATTTACACATTTACTTCAACTTTACTGTAATTCACTAAGAATGTTCTAAACTAAAATAGTAATTTATGTTATTCATTTGCAAATGTATTTCATTATTTATTGGTAATTTTATTTATATAAGACACAATTGTATTTAATTTGGTTACTTTTTTCATGAGATATTTGTGTGTGTGTGTGTGTGTGTGTGTGTGTGAGTGAGTGACTGTGTGTGTGTGAGTGTGTGTGTGAGTGAGTGTATGTGTATGTGTGTGAGTGTGAGTGAGTGTGTGTATGTGTATGTGTGTGTGTGTGAGTGAGTGAGTGTGTGTGTGTGTGTGAGTGTGTGTGTGTGTGAGTGTGTGTGTGTGTGTGTGATTATGAGTATAATTTTTAGTCCGATGAAAGAGTGAATATAAATCAAATATTAAACTCTTTGAGAGACTGTATTTCAGTGCTGATTGGTTAGTTCTGCTCTCAGAAATTATTCTAAATCTGTTAAATCTGTTAAAGTTGTCGCTGCCCAATTTGGACGAAGCATGCTCGAGATCTATTTAATAACGAAATTTTAATTCTGATTATTCCTTCATATTTTGGGTCAATAAGGATTATTATTCTCTAAATATTATTATTATTCTTCAGACTGAACAATACTTTTCATCTCTGTGTGAATTTACTGGGTGTAATTAATACAGACAGTCAGTCAGTCATTTTCTGCTGCTTGTCCCAAACGGGGTAGCGGGGGGTGCTGGAGTCCATCCCAGCTCACACAGGGCGAAGGACGGGGGACACACCCTGGACAGATTGCCAGCTCATCGCAGGGAGGAGCGAGACGGGGACGGTACCTTGCTCAAGGGAACCTAAGGGCAACCTATCGGGAAGGGGTTCAAACCCCTGATCCTCCGGCCAACACCCGAACCACTAGACCACCGCTGCCCAGTATTAATACACACAAAATGGATCAAATGTAAAAAAAAAAAAAAAAAAAGGCAAAAAATCGTTGCCTTTAAATATGGTGACCAAAATCGTTGCCTGTAAATATGGAGACCAAAACCCTTGTTTCTTTATTTTTCTCACCACTTCTCCTCTTGCGCAATGATCCGACCCATGTGCATTAGTGATTAGTATTGTTGGTAATGTGTGAGGTGCAATCAACAACCCTTCATGATTTCTCCATAACCCTTTTTCATCTTGTTTAGCTCCTCTGTTACTCCACATACTTCTTTCACACAATGTTGCTTGTCTCTGCATCTCCACCAAGTCATCCAGTGTAGTTATTGGTTCGATAGCTACCATTGGTTCCATCACTGGATCCTCACACTTAGAGGCCTTTTTAGCTCCTCATCAGCCAAGTTATTCCCCTAATCACGTAGTCATTTCCTTTTTTGTGTGCCTGACATTTAACTATTGCCAGTCTTTTTGGCAGCATCATAGCACTCATCAACTCCAGTATTTGCTGCAAATGTTGTATTGGGGTTCCATCAGTCTTCTTAAAACCTCACTGTTTCCATACTGCCCCAAACAGATGTGTAACTCCATGAGCGAACGCTGAATCAGTAAAAACATTAACACTCTTTCCCTTTGCCAATCTGCACGCCTCGGTTACTGCTTTCAGCTCTGCTAGTTGGACAGAACATGGCTGAGGACAATTTTCAGCCTTTTCTACCTCAAAAACATCTCCATTTCCTTTCCTCACCACCGCATATCCCACATGGTTCCCCAAGTGATCCCTAAAACAGGATGCATCAACAAAATAAGTCACTTCTGCTTCTGGAATTGGTGTAGACTCTAAATCAGGTCTTAACTTAGAGAATGTCAATGAACCAACTATGCAATCATGTGGTTTTCCTTCAGACTGGAACAGCAGTAATTCTGCTGGATTAACTGTATTACATCTCCTAAGAGTCACATCTGGAAATGTAAGCAAGAACGAATACTGCAAGCTCCTTGCTTGTGTTAAAACAAATCTGCTGTTCTCGATCAGCTCTATGATTTTATGATGGGAATAGATGACCACTGGAAACCCCATCGTCAGAACTGAAGCTTTCTCGTAAGCATAATGTACTGCTGCTAAACCCTGATAACATGGTGGCCTCACTGAGCCACTCCATCCAGTTTAGTGCTATAATAATCTATTGGCTGTTTCTTTCTTCCACTACATGTCTCCTGCATCAACACTGCTGAAGCAAATCCATCACAGTGATTAGCAACAAACAAACAAAAAGGTTTATCATAATCTGGTGTAGCTACACTGGTGCTGTCTGCATTTCCTGCTTCAGAGTTTCAAACGCCACATAAGCATCAGATGTCCATTTTAATGGAGCATTCAATGTCTTTGATCCTGCTTCTGCTATCAGTCCCCTCAAGGGTGCCGTCTTTATTTACTGTCATTGGTTGTGGTGCTTTACTGATTCCCTCCAGCTGTGAAGGAGCTGTTGCTTTTGTTCCATGTGCCACCAGCCGTCCCAGGTACTCTACCTGTGGTTGGCAATATTGTAGCTTTGCTTGTGACACCTTATGTTCCCCCTCAGCTAATTTTCTGAGAACTTTAACAGAGTCTTCATGACATTGTTCTACTGTCGGGGAACACAAGATTAAATCATCAACATACTGTAGCATCATGCTGTTTAGATCCAGTTCCTCTAGATCCTGTCTCAGGACTTGATTAGATATATGAGGGGAAAGTCTGAATCCCTGTGGTAACCTTGTATAGCTGTACTGCTTCCCCCTGCAAATAGATACCTGGACTCTTCTGCTACTGGATGTTAAAAATGCAGAACACAAATCTATTAGTAAAAGTAATAATAATATTAGTTATTATAATTAGTTAGTATTATTATTAATAATAATAGTAAAGTACTTGGCATCCAGTGGAACGTTCATGAGTAGTGTGTGTGGATTGGGCACTTCCACTTGCCAATCTTCTACCGCTGCATTTACTGCTCTTAGATCGTGCACCAATTGCCACTTAGTTTTATCTACCTTTTGTACTGGGAGTACTGGAGTGTTACATGGGCTTCTCATCTCTATCAGTACTCCTGAAAGTGACAACCCTCATTGCAAGGTCACGGCACAGCACACCACAACGAAATTGGACTTCTGCATTTAACCCATACACACACGTGCAGCAGTGGACATATTGAAAGCGCCCGGGGCGCAGCAATGGGGATAGTACTTTGCTCAAGGGTACCTCAGGGCAACCCACTGGGGTGGGAATCGAACCCACAATCTTCCAATGCAGGGCCAACTCCCTAACCACTAGGCCACTGCTGTCCCTACCAGTATAGTTCTCTCCAGTATAGTTCAGCTTCTGGTTTTAATGGATACTGAGCTCTCCTAGGTAGTTGTGCTCTAGGTTTCAATCTGATCTGAACTGGCAGAGCTGATTTTACCAGTCCCACATCTGTCTCATACCGCGACCACAGTTCTTCAGGAACATGCTTAATCATTTGTTCCTTCAGGGGATCTTCTTCTTTCAGTCGTGCACTCATTCACTTCCAGACATCATCATCTTCAGATCTTGGGATTGCTACTGCCTGTGGTGTTGCTGTCATTTCCAATTCACACAACACTTTGATCATTGAATTATCTTCAGCACATAGTATCAATGGATTTTGTGTCTTCTCCCACTTCAGTTCTTCTGCTCTTTTAACCATGGTTCCCAACTCCTTTGTCTCAAATCCTTCATTTATTTGCAGCGTCACGTGTGGTCTTGCTCCTTCAACATCACACTCATTGATGAACTCATTATCCTCCACTTGAAGCGCTGCTCCTTCTGTCCCTCTCACCATACTTCTAGCTTTAAGGTTAACTTTTGTTCCTGCAGTCTTTCTAAGCCATTCTTCCTCCAACGTCTCATCCTGGCCTTTATCATAAATCATAGTACAGTGATATTCTAATCTGGGGTCTCTTGCTTTTGGTATCTGCGCTAAAATAAACTTTCCCCATAGATTCATTATTTTCTGAACTGGTTTTTCTATCTCTCCTAACCAGTACACACTAGCTTCCTTTCCTAATGTCACATTCATCTGAGCACTGACTGCCATTTCATCTACATAAACTTCATCAGGCGTTCACCAAATCTGGAATCCCAACTGGCACAAAGCATTTCTCCCTAATAAATTTACTGGAGTTTGCTCTGAAACTAAGATAGGTAAATTGATTGTTTTTCCCTGCACTGTTACTTTAACTGGAGCTGTTACTGGTATTAGCTGCACTTGTCCCGAGAATCCCACGGTCTTAATGAATTTTCCTGACCTGGGGAGGTTAATGGCATAATTTGAATTTAGGCATGTATAACAAGCTCCTGTATCTATCATCATGGGTGTAGTTTTACTGTTCACCTGAACCTGCAGCACTGGCTCCTCATCAGCTCCCCTTCTCGTCAATAAGAGCTGACCCTCCCCTGTAGGACCCTCTGGGCATCCCTAGCACCCATTCTGTCCACCCCAGTAATTTACTGTGCCGGAGTTTTGTGTCAATTCAGTCCAGGCAGGGTTCTGATTGCCTCCTGTCCATGGACGTCCTAAATTTGGGTTTTGCTGTGATTGTTCTTGACCCACAATTTGGGGAGCCCACCAAGCCGCACCTCCCTGCACTCCAGGTCCTTTCCACGGATTTACTGAACATCTCCTTTGGGTGTGTCCTCCTTGTCCACATCCCCAACACACTCCAGGTGGACCTTGAGGCTGCCGCTGCTGTTGTCTGCCGAATTTCGGCTTGCTCGGTCCACTTCCGCCAGGCTGTGCGTACACGTTGATGACTGGAACTGAGGGAGTTGTGGGCTGCTGTGGTTGTTGAACTCCATCCAGTTGCTGACTCACAGGTGACGCAGGATTTGGAGTCACTGGCATTTGTGATGCCTGCAACGTCTTTTCTTCCACAACTGCAGCTTGAGTTTTTTCCCCCTTTTTCTTAGCTTTTCCTGTCAGTTCTCCCAGTTGGAGCTGTGCCACCTTTCTCAGCACTTCTCGTTCTTGTTCTTTGGTTTTCTTTTCATTTTGCCTGTGTTTATCCACAGTATGTGTCACGTGGGCTACAAATTCATCAAAGGTCTTTTCAGTCAGTCCCACTACATCTTCCAGTTTGCTTTGACTTTTTCTGGAAGGCCATCCAGGACCAATGTCTGAAAGACCACCTTCATGAGACTGTCTTGAACTGGGTCACTTCCTGCTTCCGCTCTCCACATCTTTTTCATGCGATGAACATAAGCGGAGGGATTTTCAGTCTCTCCTATTGGTTCTCCTTTCAGAGTTTTCAGGTCTAATTTTCTTGTATACACTTCCCTCATTACGTTCCAAAGTCTGTTACGGTATGGATTGAATTCCACACCATCACTGGTCGCATCCACAGCTAGATGCTCCAGGCCTGCTTTTGTCATGATGTCCTCCATTTGCCTTCTGCCCAATTATTCTGGCCAATAGGGCTTTTACATCTCCTATAACAAGGAGACGCCCAAGTGTCTTTTCTTCAAAGTCCAGTATCCACTTCTGAGCCCCTTCATGCAAATCGGGCAAACCATTGACCACCCTCCAGATCCTGGGTCTGCCATGGTATGTAATGAGCATGTCTTCCCTTAATCAATATAGGTGCTTGTACCATCCCACATTTTTCACATTAATGATGGGGGGTGAGTGCAGGTTGACCAAAGTCATTTATGTCCATTGCTGTGTAGTGTTATGTTGTGTGGAACACTGCCCGTCTTGATGACCCTCATTGTAGGTTTCACATGTTGTCATCAGACTGAGGGGAGAGGAAGGGGATAAAGTCTAAGACAGTCTGTTTGCTGTACAAACAGTTTGCATTATGGAATCAGACCAAAAAAAATGTTTTAATTACATTAACATTATTAGCATTAACTCTGTGCTGCATGTGTGCCACCATTTTGCTCTAGCACCAGGGTGAGAAAAATTCTAATCACAGCTGCTATGTAAAGGTTTATATTCTTTGCATTAAGATGTTATTTCTGCATCATTGCAGATGAAAGTACTTCACATGGCTTGCCATCGGAAACTCAAATGCAGACTGAAGGAAAAGTGTGAAAGAATAAATGAAGGAATCTCTGTTCATGGATCCTCAGCACTTCTGAATGAGATCTACACAGAGCTCTACATCACAGAGGGAGGGAGTGGAGAGATCAATGAGGAACATGAAGTGAAACAGATTGAAACTGCATCCAGGAAAAGAACAACACAGGAGACCCCAATTAAATGTAACGAGATCTTTAAACCCTTACCAGGAGAAAAGAAGTCCATCAGAACTGTGCTGACTAAAGGAGTTGCTGGAATTGGAAAAACGGTCTCTGTGCAGAAGTTCATTCTGGACTGGGCTGAAGGAAAAGCAAATCAGGATGTTCTCTTCATATTTCCACTTCCTTTTAGAGAACTAAATTTGATGAAGCAGAAGAGGCTCAGTCTGATCAAACTTCTTCATTGCTTCTTCCCAGAAGCACAAGAATTGAAACCACGACATTATCGTCAATACAAGGTCTTGTTCATCTTTGATGGTCTGGATGAGTGTCGACTTCCTCTAGATTTCCAAAACAATGAGAAACTGGTGGATATAAAAGAGCAAACCTCAGTGGATGTTCTGCTGACGAACCTCATCAAGGGGAATCTGCTTCCCTCTGCTCTCCTCTGGATCACCTCTCGACCAGCAGCACTTGGTCAGATCCTGCCTGAGTGTGTTGACCAGGTTACAGAAGTGTGAGGTTTCAGTGATGCTCAGAAAGAAGTGTACTTCAGGAAGAGGATCAGAGATTGGGATCTGGCTGAGAAACTCATCAAACACACCAAGTCTTCAAGAAGCCTCTTCATCATGTGCCACATCCCAGTCTTCTGCTGGATTGCAGCCACTGTTCTAGAGAGATTGTTGGGTGAAGCTGAGAGTGGAGAAATCCCCAAAACCCTGACGCAGATGTTCACACACTTCCTGATCTTTCAGATCAAACACAAGAACCAGAAGTAACTTTGTACTGTTAGTATACCCAAGGGGGTTGGGTAGCCGGCTGACCTTGGACCCTCAGAGATTTTTTTTCTCCACATAGTGGAGTTTTTGGTTCCTCTCCTTCGTAGTTGTCCGGCTTTAACATCTTTCACTGTAACCTGTTCCACCATCCACCACCATTGTAAAGTGCCTTAGGGCAACTGTGTTGTAAAAGGCGCTATACAAGAATAAATTGAATTGAAAGTACAGTGGAAGAAGTGACCCAGATCCTGATCAGACTAGAGAGAGTATTCTGGCTCTGGGAAAACTGGCTTTCCAGCAGTTTGAAAGTGGTAACCTGATCTTCTATGAGGAAGACCTAGGAGAGAGTGGTATTGATATTAGAGAAGTATCAGTGTACTCAGGAGTGTGCACCCAGATCTTCAGGGAGGAACCTGGACTGCATCTAGGGAAGGTCTTCAGCTTTGTACATCTGAGCATTCAGGAGTTCCTTGCTGCTTTATTTGCTTTTCTCTGTTTCATCAACAAAAATATTCAGATTCAACAAAACACTGAACTCTCTGAGTTTTTCATCAGTTCATCCATGACAGACTTCCTCAAGAGTGCAGTGGACAAGGCCTTACAGTGTGAGAATGGACATCTGGACCTTTTCCTCCGTTTTCTTCTGGGTCTCTCACTGGAGTCCAATCAGACTCTTTTAGGAAGCATCCTGACACAGACAGGAAGCAGATCTCACAGCAGTGAGGAAACAGTCAAATACATCAAGAGGAAGATTGATGAGAACAGCTTTCCAGAGAAATCCATCAACCTGTTCCACTGTTTGAATGAACTGAATGATCCTTCTCTTGTGCAGAAAGTGCAAAAATACCTGAACAGAGGTGGTCGCCGTCGGCTCCATCAGACCAGACTCTCTCCTATTCAGTGGTCTGCTGTGGCGTTTGTGTTGCTGAACTCAGAAGAAGAGCTGGATGTGTTTGATCTCAGTAAATATTACCCATCGGAGGAATGTCTTCTGAGGCTGCTGCCTGTAGTCAGAGCTTCCAGAAAGGCTGTGTGAGTATTTTCATTCCCTTGTACAGTTTTAATGAAATACTGGATGATCAAGAACATGTTTAGAACACAACTGGAACATTTCAGTAAAAAACTCACATGATTGTTCAATAAATCACTTTCAGTTTCACATTCATTCATCATTTGTGTGTTTAATACAAATCTGATGTTTTAACATTGAATTAATATACGTTACTGTTACACAACAAGAATAATTATATTTCCTGTGAGAGGGAGGGATTTTATTTTACGTAATTATTTGTTAATAAGGATTCGGAATTCTGGGATATACTCCATATTCCATAAATTTTATACCTAGATCTATGAAAACAAATTTACTTTCATTTTATTCAGTTCAGTTTATTAATAAATCTACAGTGATTTAATTTGTTCATTGCTAAAATGGATGTTAGCAGATGTAATATAATATAAGGTAATAATATTCACTAGGTAGTCAGTCATTCAGTCAGTCATTTTCTGCCGTTTGTCCCAAGTGGGGTAGCGGGGGGTGCTGGAGTCCATCCCAGCTCACACAGGGCGAAGGACGGGGGACACACCCTGGACAGATTGCCAGCTCATCGCAGGGAGGAGTGTGACGGGGACGGCACCTTGCTCAAGGCTACCTCAGGGCAACCTATTGGGAAGGGGTTCGAACCCCCGATCCTCCGATCATGCAGCCAACGCCCTAAACACTAGGCCACTGCTGCCCCCTATTCACTAGGTAGTGATAATTCATTTACATTAAACTACCAATTAATGTTACCATTCAATTGTCTACTGTATTTTCCTCATGTTGTCATTGAGATGGTTGAGCTGATGGAGCCCCATAGGCTCGTACTGCTATTGGAAGAATGAACCCTCAAGTTAAAGTAATAAACTGAGGATCAAGCTCCAGTTTGTTCAGCCCAACTTTGGACTTTAAATATAATTCAAACATCTTTCTCCTTCTTTGAAACGGACATTAATCCAACCCGTTTGTGGTTTTCCACCAATGTTTCCTAATGCCATGATGACTGACACCTCTGTCTCTATAGCCTTCACCATCTCTCCACCAGTAAACCCAAGTCTGAAAGCTCTCTTTGGTACTGATGGGTTCCTGCCTGATTTGCTACCAGTATTTCAAGGCCATCTTCCTTCCAATGTTCAGTTAAAAATGTAACTGTTTGCAAGTACAGCTGCCATCTTTTGGGTTCAGACAAACTCTGTGAAGTCAGTAGTGAAAGACAAAGACAAAAGTAAAGGGATTTTTACTGAATGCTCTTTCTGTCTCTTACAAGATTGTTAGTAGTTGTATTTTCTACCAGCCTGATAGAAATACCTTCTTCTTCTTCTTTTCAGAAATCTATCTGTAGATATTTATATTTACTCTCTCTTTACAGACTGTCTGGCTGTAATCTTGGAGTAAAGACGTGTGAAAGTCTGGGATCAGTTTTAAATCTGGTAAACTCCCTGAAAGATCTGGACCTCAGTAACAATGACCTGCAGGATTCAGGAGTGGAGCTGCTCTCTGCTGGACTGAAGAGTTCACACTGTAAACTGGAGACTCTCAGGTGAGGATTCTGTCTCTTCATCACTGAAGATAAATATAAAGTTCACACTGTAAACTGGAGACTCTCAGGTGAGGATTCTGTCCTCAGCGAGAGTTATCTGGGCCAAAATTGAGGCACTCCTTGTTGGGGACTGGTGTCACTCCACGCCCAACCTTCCTGCTGGACTGCAGTGGAAGAGGGGTGGACTGAAGTACCTCAGTGTGCATCTTGGCGATGCTGCTTCAGTCCAGAGAAACTGGGACGGACTGGTGGATGCAATGCAAGGTCAGCTGGACAGGTGGAGGTAGCTCCTGTTTTATAGGGGCCAGATCCTGGTCCTAACCAGGTCGTCCTGGTGGCATCCTCATTGTTGCATCATTGTGGATTCAGTCAATGCTAGTGGACTTCTTTTGGGACTGCCTCCATTGGATGCCTCAGAGTCTGCTTGCTGGGCTGATGTGCCTGATGGGCAGAAAAGCAGCTTTCCTAGTTGCTTTTCCTAGCAGCTATACTGCTCATAGCTTTATATTCTCCCCTGTTCTCCCTACACTGGCTACTGGAGGAGCCCCGAGTGTTTGGGGCTCGTTTAGACGTGTCCTGCTATTCTCTTCCCAGTTTAGCAGCGACACTGTGAGCTGGAAAGATGGTCAAGTTCTGGGACATTCTGTCCAAGGTTGGATGGGAATTAAAGAATGTGGTGGGATTGGTGTCTTCAATACAGATTACATCACACAGGTATGTGGAGAACTTTACAACTGCAGTATGGGACACACTAAAGGCAGAGAAGAAAGAACTTTTAATGGATTATTGGACATCCAACATGGAGGATCCTTTTCCAACCTGTAAACTGTCTGTGATGAGTGGACTGTCTTTATGAGGTGATGAGTGATCTGGACAGTTTTGAACTGAAGTGGTTCTACAGTGATGCCCTGTGTTCATGAAATGAACACAAGCCCCTGTGTGATGGGAATTTGATTTTTGCTGAAGAACTGAAATGACCCCCCCCATTATTTATTATTATTCCCTTGTTTTCCCTTCCCATCTTATACTAATAGGTGTTTGTTGTATTAAGTCATGATGTACTGATGGACCTTGGATAATGTACAATAAAGTGTCTATTTAAAATTCTAATTCTCTCTGTCTCTCTTTCTGTCTCTCTCTCTCTCTCTCTCTCTCTCTCTCTCTCTCTCTC
>JABMDN010012343.1:0-11253 GCA_017165825.1 Hepsetus odoe
AGGAAAATCTTCTACATCCATTTCTGATTGGAGCTCCAAGCATCAGCAGTGTTTGAAGGGTGATGTCGTCCTCCGAGAGGTCAAGACATGTTACAGCTGCTGTGATGCTCCTGCTGCTGGCAGGTAAACTTCTACATCTTTGTGCATTTTCTTTCATTTTACATATGAAATATATATATATATATTTTTTAATTAAAAAAGCGGTTTTACAACTTTTTTTTGCCAGGAACCCCTTATAGTGTAAAAACACTTCCATGGGCTCCCTGCACTAAAATCTAAAAATCTACTGCAGAAAAAGTTAAACAGTTAAATTTACATCTGCTTGTATATTCCAGAGTGCAAAGCTTCATTCACCACATTAAACAGCTTTAAACGGACATCTGTGGTTTTCACACCACCAGCCAACTTCACACACCCCTGTTGCCCATAGCAACAGCAGCAGTGGTTAACACCATGATCTCTCTCTGACAGACCATGAGTTTTAACTCACCTCAGTTTGTACTTAGTGTCTGTATTCAGCCTTTAGTGGGACCCACATGTCTTTAAAACAATGTAAAGGCAAAATTTTATAGAAGTGCACTATTTACATTTACATTTATGGCATTCAGCTGATGCTCTTATCCAGAGCCACTTACATTTCTTAACTACAGGGACAGTCCCCCTGAAGCAACTTAGGGTCAAGTGTTCCAGTGCCAATGGCAGCCATGCACGCCCAAGCCATCACACTGCCTCCACCGTGTTTTACAGATGATGTGGTGACCTTTAGATCATGAGCTGTTCCACGCCTTCGGCGTACTTTTTCTTTCATTAATTATTATTCTGGTAGATGCTGATCCTGGTTTCATCTGTCCAAAGAAGATTTTTCCAGAACTGTGCTGGCTTTTTATTTTAGCAAAGTCCAATCTATCCTTTCTATCCTTGAGCCTTATGAGTGGCTGCACCGCGCAGTGCACCTTCTGTATTTACTTTCATGCAGTCTTCTCTTAGATATAGATACTTAGATATCTTAGATATATCAGACTTGGATATTGATACACCGACCTCCTGGAGGGTGTTGTTCACTTGGTTGGCTGTTGTGAAGGGGTTTCTCTTCACCATGGAAATTATTCTGCGATCATCCACCACTGTTGTCTTACGTGGACGTCCAGGTCCATGCAGAGTTCACCAGTGCATTCTTTCTTTCTCAGGATGTACCAAACTGCAGATTTTCAATTTCTCGGATGGGTTTTTCTTTTTTCGCAGCTTAAGGATGCCTTGTTTCTCCTGCATGGAGCTCCTTTGATCGCATGTTGTCTGTTCACAGTAAAATCTTCTACATGCAAGCGCCACACCTCAAATCAACTCCAGGCCTTTTACCTGCTGAATTGATAATGACATAACAAAGGGGCAGCAGTGGCCTAGTGGTTAGGGGAGTTGGCCACAGGATTGTGGGTTCAATCCCTTACTAGTAGGTTGCCCTCAGGTACCTTTGAGCAAGGTACTGTACCTGCTTCCATAGCTGCTGCATGGTGTTTGTGTGCATGGTTTAAATGCAGAGGTCTAATTTCATTGTGGTTCACGCTGTGCTGTGACATCGCAATGACAAGAATAGTCACTTTCACTTAAAGGAATTGCCCACACCTGCCCATGAAATAGCATTTGATTCAATTGTCCAATTACTTTTGGTGCCTTTATAAAGAGGGCGGCACATGTTAAGGAGCTAGAACTCCTAACCCCTTCATCCAATTTGAATGTTGATCCCCTCAAATAAAAGGTGAGAGTCTTCACATTATGTCCATGTTCATTATATAACTATAATTGGAATATGCTTCAGTAAACAGGTATAAAAATAAAACGTGTGTCATTGTCCAAATATATATGGACCTAACTGTATACTGTTACACCGTTATTTACAAACAGCATTCTTCACCTATAAGTTTTTGTTTTCAATATTGGACATCACCACTATATAAATACAACGTGTGTGTGTGTGTGTGTGTGTGTGTGTTACAGGAGTTCAGGCTCAGTACAGTGTAACTCTCTCCTCTCAGAGTCTCTGTGTTGTTACTGGATCAACAGTAAAAATCTCCTGCAGTTTCACAAAACCTTCCTGGTTCACAGTCAGAGAGAGAGAGTGGTATCAGATCCAGAGCTCTGATGGAAAAGAACAAGTCCTGAAGAAAGATCCACAAAACTCTGAAAGCACACGGTGGTCTGTTTCTAAAAGCACATGGAGTAATAACTGTGATCTGACCATAACAGATGTGAGAGTGACAGACTCTGGAGTTTATAACTTCAGATTTAAAACATCAAGCAGTTACTGGATATCAGACTCACCTGGAATTAATCTCACTGTTACAGGTTAATAATTATTATTATCTTCATTTTAAACACATACTCATTCACCTAAACTGTTTTTTTTGGTCTGTGTTGACCAGAGGAGGATGGGTTCCTATTCTGGGTCTTGGTTTCTTCTTCCTCCTGTTTGGGGGAGTTTTTCATTACCTCTGTCACCCTCAGCTCAACTGGGACTCGCACACAGTTTCTGTAAAGCTGTAAAGCACTATATAAATAAAGTTGACTAAACTCATCCGGAGTCTTTGTACTTTTAATTAATGTGACTTGTACAGTTCCTGTGTGTGTGTGTGTGTGTAGAGCTGCAGGTGAAGGTGGATCCTGAGACTGTAGGACAGAAGAAGCTGAAACTGAAGTGTAGCTCCACCTGCAGTCTTGGAGTACAGATTTACTACTACTGGTACAGGAATGGAGAACACTGGACAGGTTCATCTGAAGCTTCCATTCTGCTCAACTCCACCAGATCATCAGATGTAGGCAGTTACTCCTGTCGGGTGTCCAGCAGCAGTAAATATCACCGCTCTCCTCCAGTGTGTAAGTTTCTCATTTAACATCATCATACTGTCAGTAGTACTTTGTTACAGTATATTTACTCATGTATGAGTATTTGAGTATGTATACATTATGAGTATATATACATTTCAGTAAATGACAGTAAACTGAGTGTTAATGAGTGTTTATTTTTCTATAATTTAGCTTGGCCTGCAGTTATTTTTAGTAAAGCAGTGAGCAACATGATCCCAAATATCTCCCAACCACCTTGTGCTATAATGTGTTTCTGGTATTAGCCTCGGCCACCACTGCCCCACATCAGGCGGTTTACAGATGATAAACTGTTACCTAGGTGTGAGTGTGTGTGTGTGTGTGTGTGTGTGTGTGTGTGTGTGTGTGTGTGTGTGTTTGTCAGTATGTCTGCCTAGTGATGGACTGGTGACCTGTCCAGGATGTGACCTGTACTGGGAAAGGCTCATGCACTGCCTGCAGCCTTAATCAGGGCAAGCAGCAAAGAAAATGAGTGAGAGAGTGAGTGAGTGAGTGGTGCTGCTGTTCAGAAATAGTAGCTGAAACAACCCCAACCCCTGATGTTTCAGAAAGTAATATTTTTCATGTGATACCGCATGTCAATTATTTATTGTTACATGTAACGTTACATAAACCTGGATGAACTTTCCAACCAAATTCTCCTAAAAACTCCAGAGCAGTGATGGTTTCCTCTGGAGAGAGAGTGGAGGGAGGTTCAGTGACTCTGAGCTGCAGCAGTGATGCAGACCCTCCTGTTCTCAACTACTCCTGGTTTAAGCAGAGAGAAGCTGCAGACACACTGCTGGGAACAGGCCAGAATTACAGCATCACCAACATCAGCTCCCAGCACAGCGGACTCTACTACTGCACTGCTCGCAACCAGCTGGGACAGAGCAGCTCCACACCCACCTGTCTGGATGTGTTCTGTAAGTGCAGTTTGCTTAGGATTTATTTTTTGTAACACATTCAGTGACAAGTTGATTCTCTGTCCTGTTCAGATCCTCCCAGACCCCCGTCTATATCTGAGAGTGTGTCTGGAGACTCGGTCTCGCTGGTGTGTGTCAGTGATTCCAACCCTGCCAGCTCTTACACCTGGTACAAGAAGACAGGAAGTGATGTCATACTGATGGGACACAGCAGCAATTTAACTTTATCCAGAGGAGACGCTGGACTTTTCTTCTGTAAAGCAGAGAATGAGTTTGGATCACACAGATCAGCAGAGTCGTCGTTTCCATCAGGTTTGTTATTCTTTCAGTTGATTCTCTTCTTGCTGTTTGCAGTGGATTCAGAAAGACTGTCTTGAATCATCAGTTTTCAGGGCAGTTTGATGAGATCTCCTCTTTGTTTCCACTGCAAGATTTCTGTGATCTTCTCCACATCTTTCTGACATGTTAACGTCTCTTCACTGATACAGATCACACAGCAGTGGAAATCGCAGCTTCTGGAGTCGCCGCGGTTCTGCTTCTGACCTTCATCACTGTGTTTTTATGGTTGAGGTGAGAAACTGAAACCACATTTAAAATGTTACACATCCTCTGTGTGCTGTGTTTAGCTCTGCATTGGGCAACTGGGAAGTTTCCTTTTCAAGGGTATTTCAGGGTAACATACTGGTCCAGGACTCGAACCCATGACCCACTAATCAGGGGGCTTAGCCCCTAATCTGTAGACCATCACTGCATTACTAAAAAAAAGAATTACTTTTTTAATCTAGCCTAAAGTCCTTCTTGCTCTCCTTTGCTTTCACGTGTGACACTTATTTTAAATGTTCACATTTAACAAACAAGGTGCCGTCCCCGTCCCGCTCCTCCCTGCGATGGGCTGGCGACCTGTCCAGGGTGCGTCCCCCGTCCTCGCCCTGTGTGCGCTGGGTTGGACACCAGCACTCCCCCGCGACCCCGTTTGGGACAAGCGGCAGAAAATGGATGGATGGACATTTAACAAACAATTTATCAGCAATTATTTTGATCAAAACTAATACCTTTATCATTTTATTCTTGCACCACACTGTTTGAACATCAGGGTTTGCTTTTACTTGCTTTTTCATTTTGAAATGAATTGAAGACATTTTGTAAGACATTCTGAAATGTTCAGCCGTCCATCACTACAGATATCTGTACCGTGTACTGAATCAGATCTTAATCCAATCTCAGCTTAATCCTCAACTGGACACTTTTTACATTTTATTGTTGTTCTCAGGAAGAAGAGAAGAGCAGAGAGAGACACACAGAATCAGGTACTGAGAGAGGAGTTCACTCTCTTTCTCTCTCCATCCTCCAATAAAGCTGCTCCTGAATAAAGACTGAAGTGTTTCCTCTTCTTTCTCTAAAAGACCCCAAATCCTGCAGACGACACATACACAGCTCTGAACCCCAGATCCACGTCCTCAGACTACGACACTCTGCAGGTGTGTGTGTGTGTGTGTGTGTGTGTGTGTGTTCTCCAGGTTGATGTATTTAGTTTTATAAGCCAGTTTAATCTTATTTTCATTTCTAGTGTGTTAAAGACTCTCCCAGTGACACTTACACAGCCTTAAACCCTCCAGCCACGTCCTCAGACTCCGACACTCTGACTGTAAGTAGATACAGAGTGAATCAAAACCACTCCAACATCTGTATGATGCTTAATGCAGCTGTTCAGTAGATGTAAAATGGTAGATGGAAAAGGATTAATACATATTAATGTAATATAATTTATGAAACATTTATAATGTATTTAATCTGATCTATTAAACCCATTTGGCTGTATGTGTGACTGATCAATATGAGGACTAGGATTAAGAGTATTAATCACAGTTAAAGTGGTTTGTGGTTGATGTTTGTTTAAAGGCTTGGGTTTCATTATTCAGGTTTGAGTTTAATCACATTTTAATGGTTTATGTGTGAAAACGTCACTCACTCGACTAACCTTCAGGAAAATCTACTCCTCACATTGTTGACACCCATGAAAATGCTCATTTTTTAAAATCATTATTTTGCTCCCAAACAAACATTTCACTTTGGATTTTATTTAGCCAGTTAGAATTTGCACTGGTTCATTCAGATTGGTCACTGGTGAGACCCACTTAATGCAGACAGGGGAATCATTCATTCAGAACAAACCCCCTTTAGACTCGGTCTGGACACAGTCTTAGATAGTCCTAATCTTGGACTTTGACTCATCAAGTGTGGTTCTGACAGCAGCCCTAAAAGAGACACACCCATTGGTGTAGTTTATAGTAATAATGATGATGTTATTGTAAGATGAAGGATCTTAAAGGTGTATGGATGAGTCCTGATCTCTGACTCTCACTGTGTTATTTTCCAGAGTGTTAAAGACTCTCCCAGTGAAACATACGCGGCTTTAAATCCTGCAAGCATGATGTCTGATCATGAAACTCTGACAGTAAGTCTGGATGATGGGAATGCTCTTTGTTTTGTCAGTAGCTTTAGTTCAGTGGAAATGTTTTCTTGTGATAAAATGTACACATTCATGTCTTTCTGTAAAACTGCTGAATTAGATTAAGTTTTAGTCTTGGTGACCATCATGAAGGTATTATTTATAGACATTTCCAAGATTGAGGGTCCACACGTTTGTTTCACTCCATTTATGTGTTCTTTCATTTTCCTCCTGTTGATAAAAGACTGAGACAGTTTGGTCTCTGTGTCTCCTCATATTTATACCCCAGTGGAACAAGATCTCAAACATGTCACCTTATAACAGTGTCTGAGCTTAAACATGCTTCAGTCACATGATGTTCACAGGATTTTCTAGGAGTGCCGATCATTGAAACCTGGTTTTGTTGAAAATAGTTTGGTTCAATATGAGTTCAGATTGTTGTTTTTTTCAGACTGTTCATCCTCGAGCAGAAGAGAAGTGAGAAGAGCTGTTTGAAGACCTTGTATTCTTCTCTGTGGATTCAGCTCCATGAACAACACATTAGTGAGGGAACCGTCTACATTTCACATTTAGTGATGGACAACTCCAGTCCTGGAGGGACAGTGTCCTGCACTGTTTAGTAATTCTTCCTCAAACACACTCACTAAACCTGGTGATTATCAGGTGATCTGAACCAGGTGTGTCTGAGCAGGTAAATCACCAAACTGTGCAGGACATCAGCCTCCAGGACTGGAGATGTTCACTCCTGTTTTAGAACATCCTCAGACCACAGTGTCAGGTTTCATCAATCACACACAGCAGTTTCACACACACCAGTTATAGATACACCAATTTCACACACACCAGTTTCACACACCAGTTGTACACACACCAGTTCAGTAACTCACAGTTGTTTATCTCACCACAGAAATGTCTGCAACTGAAAAAGTCTCAGCGTTTGATAACATGATTGTAAAGCATTGAAACTCATCCCAGCACTTTTAGATTTCAGTGCACTGGTCTGTTATAATGATCCGATTCTGTTCACATCTGGAAACATCTGTTGCAGAGTGGAAGTTATATGTATCTGAGCATTTCAGTCAGATTGAACTCATCGGGTCTCAAATGGTCGGTCACTGGTAGATTCATTTGCATATTAAAGTTTGGAGCTGCATTTAAAAGCTGGTTTAAGGATACAAATTTTTTTTTCAAACAGTAGTGAAGTTGTAGGTAAAGGATCTTTTGTGTGAAATCATTCAGTGAGAGACAGAAATGATTGTTTTTAAAGCAAAAGTGGAGGTTTAAGATCATCTCTTAATGTTTTTCTTGTGATTTTATTTCTTGTTTTAAGAGTGAAGAACTTTGGCTTTGTGTCTCTGTGAGGTCTGTATGAGGTCGGCATGTGTTTCAGGACCAATCAGAGGGCTGAATGTGCAGCTCAACTCATTTGCATCTGATCTGCATGAATGTAAATGTAAAGACAGTGTTAGACAAGCGGACACACCCGGAGGTGTTCTCACCCATGTCTCACTCTGTGATTTGACCTTTTTTGTCTCATTTGAGCCATTATGAGAGAGTTTGTGTGAAAATGTGATTTTTCCTCGACTCATAATCACATTTTCTCTTTCTGTGCTCCTGTGATCTGAAAATAACTTTTTTCTATTAAACTTAACAATCTTTCTTTTGAAATTTCTGTTTATTTCTGTTTTTGCTATTTTATTTGCAGGATCTGTTTTCATAGGACTGATTTTATTCTGGTTTTCTCAAACAGGGAATCATGAAGTTCAGGAATCAGACAGCTGATCATTTATGTTCTGACTGATCTGTGTTCCAGTGTCACAGTGAAATGGCATTTCACTCTGTATTAAAATACATCACTCTGTATTTCAATATATCACTCTGTATTTCAATATAACACTCTGTATTTCAGTATATCACTCTGTATTAAAATACATCACTCTGTATTTCAATATGTATGTAACGCTGGTGTGGTGGGGATAGAACGTCAGTGCGCAGTCAGGGATCAGGAACTTAACTTTATTTTCTGTGGTGCATCAGAGAAACTGAAAGGGACTCAAACCCCAACATTAATCGAAGGTTTAGCCTCTGTGAATGAGCCACACTCTGTTCTGACTCCTTGGGGTTTAAATATTCACCCCAATGCAGCACACCTGTGTCCCCATGTGCTCAGGTGTGCTCAGTCAGAACAGAGCGCCCTCGACCGTGACAATGTATCACAGATGTAATGAGGGAACTTTGAACTTTCAGCTGTTGTTCATGTATCTGATTTGCATAAATGTAGAACTGCTTGGCCCAAGACAGAGTCAGACAGAACACACCTGATGGTCCTCTCACCCCTCAAACCACAACAGTCTCACAATTTAATTTTCCTCTCCTTTCTTTCAATCATGTTTTCATATTTATGTTCCTGTAATCCTGAAAAGTATCTTTTCTATTAAGATGTTCAACATTTCAATTCCAGTTGGTTCAGACTGCGAACCATTTAATGCAGGAATCCAGATTTAGAAACTAAATGATGCAAATCTGGCCAAGTTTCTAATACTGGCAAGATATAAAATGAACATTTTAGAATTATTGAACACATCCTGTTTCTACTTTACACTGTGGGATCATTAAGACCACTGAATCATTTCTTTGGCTTTTTTCAGTTTCAGTAGATTGTGAACAGCAACCAAATGTCTATTAGACACACAAGAGGGAACAAGATTATTATTTATAGATTATTAATTATATATATATATGTATATAATATTAATTATAAATCGTTAGGTTCTTGGGGCAGCGGTGGCCTAGTGGTTAGGGAGTTGGCCCCGGATCAGAAGTTTGTGGGTTTCCCTGAGGTACCCTTGAGCAAGGTGCCATCCCTGTCAGCTCGCAACCTGTCCAGGGTGTGTCCCCATCCTTCACCCTGTGTGAGCTGGGATGGACTCCAGCACCCCCCTGCGACCCTAATTAGGACGAGTAGCCCAGAAAATGACTGACATTAGGTTCTTTCTTTTCAGTTTAGACAGAAACAGTCCCAGACCCACTGAGACCCACAGTTATCCTGCGGGTACTTCACCACTAGGTGTCAGTATTTAATGAGGGAGTCAGTCTGGCTTTATTTCAATGTCAGTGTTCATTACTGAAGAGTTCACTGAGACTGTGAGTCTAAGCTGTGCTCCATAGCTGCTCACATGGTAACAGAGGATACTTTACAATATTCACAATCAGTGTCAACAAGTCTTACCCTCAAAACCCTTCACAGATCACACACCACAGCTCTGAGGAGTTTTTATTAAACAAATGAAATTCATATTTCCATTTAATGATCCATCCCATCATCCATCCATCCTTCTGTAGTTTGTGAAGCAAGCTTGGGTTTGAAGAAGGTGCTCTTTGTATGGCTTTGGAGATTTAGCACTTGATTTTATAACAAATGATCCCAGAAGTAGATAGCTTGAAAGTTCAGGCTGTGTTGAAGAATGTCTTATTAATTTCTTAATAATGTTTTTCATAATGATTTTAACAAATACTGACTTTCAAGTTGTTGTTGCCCTTGAGCAAGGTACCGTCCCCAAAACGAGACAAATAGATGATATGTTTTATTGACTGTATGTTTGCACTTGTTCTAATAAATCACTGAACCTACTGTTTCACTGTGTGTGTGTTAGTAACACATTAGTTTATCCTTCACACGGCCTGTTCGGCAGGGTTCACTGTGCTGTACTGAACTTCCTCTTCTTGTTGAAGAGCGCTCGACCGCTGGACAGTGGAGTAGAGGAGCGTCTCCTGTGCAGGAGACTGTCTGAAATGAACACTGATGTACTGAACTTCATCCTGATCTTCTGAACCTGCTGTCATCGAGGGAGCAGAGCTCATGGCCAGAGCCGGGATATTACAGTACACAGCAGTATCTGAGAGAGAGAGAGAGAGAGAGAGAGAGAGAGAGAGAGAGAGAGAGAGGGAGGATGTATAAAGATCTAGACAGTACATGTTATTCAGTTTTCTCTTGAGGTAGGGATATTAGCGTGTAGGAAAA
Source organism: Hepsetus odoe (assembly GCA_017165825.1). NCBI lineage: Eukaryota > Metazoa > Chordata > Actinopteri > Characiformes > Hepsetidae > Hepsetus > Hepsetus odoe. Next base: position 10,253 of record JABMDN010012343.1, read on the forward strand.
AGGAACCTTAATGCTTTTTTTACTGAAATCTCACATCTCCATTGGCTCTTTCAGTAAAACTCACATCTCTGCTGCTGCTGGAAGATCCTCCTCGTGTCCTGATGGAATTTGCAGAAACAGTTGAATCACATGAAGAACTTCAGTGTTAAATAAACTCCTGCAGTGTTTAAACAACCCTCAGCAACAGTCACTTTAACCCCAGTCATGTGTTTAAAGCGTTCATGATGGAGACGTATGCAGATAAAGCAAACATAGCAGAAACTGAATAATGCAGAATGTCTGAAAAACAGGAAGAATTCTCCTTTAACTGGTCCTGACAGAAACAGACTACAATCATAACAGGAAGTGGGTCACAGAAAAGAAGAAATCTGAGTAAAAGAAGGTTTTAGGAGAGAATCAAGCCAAAACAGTCTGTGTTGTAGAGACGAGGACCATTAATCAGTTATTAATCATTATTCAGTGATCAGTTAAATTGTGTGAAAATTCTGAAGATACACATGATTCAAATTCATCCTCATAAGGAAGACTTCAAAAGAAGCTTTAGGTCTTTTTGCCCCCTCAGCCCACCACTAAAATTAAACGTTCGCCCCAAAAGTGAAAAAGGCCCTTGAACAGTTATATACATGATTTTGAGGATTGAACATCTGACATGTGGTTTAAATGAGGAGCCGCTCCCACCCACTCTTAGTCCAATGCAGAGCTCAACACAGCACACAGAGGATGTGTAACATTTTAAATGTGGTTTCAGTTTCTCACTTCAACCATAAAAACACAGTGATGAAGGTCAGAAGCAGAACCACGGTGACTCCAGAAGCTGCGATTTTCACTGCTGTGTGATCTGTATCAGTGAAGAGACGTTAACATGTCAGAAAGATGTGGAGAAGATCACAGAAATCTTGCAGTGGAAACAAAGAGGAGATCTCATCAAACTGCCCTGAAAACTGATGATTCAAGACAGTCTTTCTGAATCCACTGCAAACAGCAAGAAGAGAATCAACTGA
>JABMDN010012545.1:0-14625 GCA_017165825.1 Hepsetus odoe
ATTCATTTACCCTGTAAATATGTATGTATATATATATATATATATATATGGATATGTATATGGATATCTTTATATATTTTTTATATTTGTTTTTATATATTCTCTCTTTCTTTCTGTTCTTTCTTGTTAAAGAGCCCTGTAACACCCGAATTTCCCATTTGTGGGATAATAAAGGATAAAGGATTATTCTAAGGTTGAAAAGATTTTCAGGTTGACTTTAAGAAGAATACAGTGATGCTAAATCTAAGAGATACATTACACTGGGGATCACTTTTACAGTTTGAGGTAATTGTCTTCTTATATTGCTTATATTGTCTTCTTATATATCTTATATTGCTTTTACCAATGATGCTTTAACATAACTCACTGCTGAAGCTGTGGGTAAATAGTTTCCAGTAGATGGCACCATACACAAAATAGTGAATGACATTTTAGCCACTCACACAGGTACACTCACTGAAATACTGACTACATCTAAAGAAACTTTTTTCATGTTATGAAGGAATCGCAGAGGGTCTGTTCAGAGGACCTGTCTACTTGCTCTGCTTTTAGTCTCAGTCATAAGAAAATTTAGCTGTCTGCCATAAAGGACAAAGACCAGTATTTAGATCAGTCCATTATATGAATAAAGATCCAATTATTTTAGAGGTTAGTCAAGTCAAGTCAAGTAGGATTTTATTGTCATTTCAGCCATATACACAGTACACAGTGAAACGAAATAACGTTCCTCCAGGACCCTGGTGCTACACACAAGATAAGACACAAGATACAAGACAACATAAGACACAACATAATACACAAAATGGGGCAACAAGTGCAGACAAGACAGACAACAACAGACGGCACGACAGACAGTACATTCATCCGTAGTGTTCGGAACAAAGCAGCCCAGGTAGATTATAGTGTAGCAGTGTGGTGGAGCAGTGTTATTGATAAAGTGCAGAGTGCAACATGAGATAAATAAATAAATACAAGATGAAAATGGCGGACTAGGTAGATATTGGCGGTTTAAGAGTTCAAGAGTGTTTTTGAAGTGGCCATGGATTCTCTCTGCGTGGGCTCGCTTCGCCGCTCTGATGGCCCGAGATCGCCCTTGCTGTTCTTAGGGCGGCCTCGTCCCCTGACTTGAAGGCCTTGTCCCGGGTTCTCAGGAGTCTGCACAGCTCCGCAGTCATCCATGGCTTCTGGTTGGGTTGTGATATGATGAACTTGGAGACAGTAACATCCTCAATGCACTTGCTGATGTAGCCAGTCACTGAAGCTGTGTACTCCTCCAGGTTGATGGAGTCACCATAGGTTGCAGCTTCCCTAAACATGTCCCAGTCGGTGCGTTCGAAGCAGTCCTGAAGAGCAGAGATGGCTCCTGTTGGCCAGGTCTTTACTTGCTTCAGCGTGGGTCTCACACGCCTGACGATGGGTCTGTACGCTGGGATCAGCAGCACAGAGATGTGGTCTGAGTGTCCAAGGTGGGGGCGGGGCTCCGCTCTGTACGCGCCGGCCATGTTTGTGTAAACACAGTCCAGCATGTTTTCCCCCCTGGTTGCAAAGTTCACATGTTGATGGAATTTAGGGAGAACTGACTTCTTAATCAACACTTTGCAGTTCTCTGGTGAACATTTTTTTAATAGAACTTGAAATCTTGTTCAGTTTTATGAGTTATGGGGTTTTTGTTCAACCAGCCAACAGATCATTGTATGTAAAACCAATCTGTCTTTTGTTAGGTTACTTGTTAGGTTAGCACTTCCTGAAATAACAAGATGTTGCAATGACATGGTTAATGATTAATTACTTGCACAATGAGATTTTAGTTTAATATATGGCAATACGTCATGCCAACAGTCCTCTATACAGATCTACATATACTTGAATTTGTTTTTAAAATGGCAGAATCTTCAGATAAAGTAGATTATCATTAGATGTAGGCTTACATAGATTTAAATCATATATTTTTACAATGAAATTTGCTTTTAACAGATATTTAGCTGAATGTTAATGGCAAGTTGACCATCTACAGTGGACTATCCAAACAGATTTTTACTTAAAGTATGAATACAGGTGAGTGTCAAATTTAAGCAGAAACCTGAACAAAAAAAGATCTTCAAAGTGACTTTAAAAGAGGGTTCATTTTGAGCTATAGGCCACAAAAGCTGCAGTCACTAGGTATAATCAGCTGAATAGTGTTTCAATTGGGTTTCTAATCTGTGACTAATGTGACATAAGGCACAGGTCACAGGTGCCTACGGATATATAGGGAAAAAAAATTATATGGTCAGGATGAGTCCTTTACACAACTGGGTCAGTCTGGCACACACCAAGAGATTACAGGTCTAAAAATGAGACTGATTGTGTGAGGGTGTCTGGTGGATCTTCATCCACGAGTTCCATAGAAAGGCCATGGTAAAGTCACTTCTCAGTTATTGTGACTGATGACCTCTTCTTCTTCTTTTTTGGCTGCTCCCATTAGGGGTCGCAGTGGATCATCTATCTCCATTTCTTCTTGGTCTCTGCATCTTCCTCATTCAAACAAACTGCCTGCATGTCCTCTCTCACAACTTCCACATACATCCTCTTTGGCCTTCCTTTTCCTCTTTCCTGGCAGCTCCACCCTCAGCATCCTTCTCCCAGTATTATTATCATCTCTCCTCTGTACATGTCTAAACCAACACATCCTTACTTCTCTAACTTTGTCTCCAAAATGTCCAATCTGAGCTGTCTAATAAACTCATTTGTAATCCTGTCCATCCTCAACCCACCCAACGAAAATCTTAACATTTTTAACTCTACCTCCAGCTTTGCTGCCTGTCTCTTTTCAGCACGGCTGTTTCCAACCCATCTAGCATATCTGGTCACACTACCATCCTGTAAACCTTTCTTTTCATTCTTGCTGGTACCCATCTGTCACAGGTCACTCCTACCCACTCCACCCATTCCAAAGTGCCTGAACTCTTCTTCACTTCTTTTAAACACCCTATTACACTGAACTGTTGATTCTAAGCATTTAAATTCCTCCTCCTTGTCACCTCTACACCCTCAAGCTGGCCCCTACTCTCACTACAGATAACTATATCATCAGCATCCATGAGGACTCTTATCTTACCTATATTATTACCATAGTAAACAAGAATGCACACAGCGTTGATCCTTGATGTAATCCCACTACTACTTTAAAAGCATCTGTCACTCCCACTGCAGACCTCACGACTGTCACACTGCTCTCATACATTCTCTCATACTTCTCTGCCACTCCTGACTTCCTCATACAATCTCAGGCACCCTGTGCTTTTTCCAAGTCTAAAAAAGCTCAATGCAACTCCTCCTGCATTCTGCTCTTTCTTTGCATAAAACCATACTGCTGCTCACTAATCATCACCTCTTTTCATCACCCAGCTTCTACTACTCTTTCCCATAACTTCATGCTGTGGCTGATCAACTTTATTCCTCTATAGTTACTACAGCTTTGGGCATCTCCCTTATTCCTGAAAATTGTTTCGAGTAGCAGTAGCAGTAGCATCGAAAACAGCAGGGACAGCAGGGGCCTAGTGGTTAGGGAGTTGGCACCAGAATCAAAAGGCCATGGGTTCAATTCCCAGACCAGTAGGTCACCCTGAGGTACCCTTGAACAAGGTACCGTCCCCATCACTGCTCCCCTGCGCACTTTAAATAGCTGCATGGTGTGTATGAGTTAAATGCAGAGGCTGCATGTAAAATTCCATCTTGGTGGTGCTGTTCTTTTCCAAGATTACATAAATTAAATATATTCCATTCTTTGACCTTCAAGTGTGACACACACTTGACTGACAGTGTATCTGAGAATTTTGACAAACATGTTATTCTCCACCACAAACTGACAAAATATCTTTCCATATAGTTCCATACCTCTAGAACAGTTCCAGAGACATGTAGAATGAAGATATTTTGTCTTCTTATAGTAACTCAGCACCTTACTAAAACACTTTTTATGGACTGTATGGGCTCTTCTCTCTGCTCTGCTCCTTCCATAAACGTTTCTATCTACCTCTTACTGGTTATGCACTTAACAATGCTGCTAATTAGACTGCTGCTCTTTACAGACTAGTTGCAATACTGCTACTCTGTTCCATGCACGTTTCATGCATATTCTTGTCAGATGAATGTCCTCTGTCTTAACAATTGTTTTTCTAATATTTGTTGTCTGCCAGCACTTGTTAGTCCTGTCTGCACTTGTCTTGTGTTCTATGTGATTGATGTTTTCTTATGTGTAGCACAAGGGTCCTGGAGAAACATTGTTTCATTTCACTATGTACTGTGTATATGGTTGAAATGACAATAAAACCTTTTGACCTGACTTGACTTAGTTTTTGTCTTTATTTACAAGCTTATATATTCTTTTTATACTTAATTGCTTTGTGTAGTATGGCATTACCACAACACATTCATAATGGACTTAATCCGAATAACCTCCAGCAGTTTAGGAAAAAGATGTCAAACAGAATATTTTTAAAATCTGCACCACTAACTGTTCTTCTGCCGCAGATGGAGTCTTTGAGCAAGGTGCCAAGAAAATCAGAGCTGAGTGTGCCAACGTTCTGTTCACACCAGAACTAATTATTATTCCTTAAAGTGTGCCATAGTTTAGACTAGTGTTTTAGGCACTGTAATCATGTTTGCAGAATGAAGCATTTGTTAAGAGGGTTTAACTCCTACTCTTTATGTCCTGAATAGATGATAAAGCTCTGTATATTTTGATTTCTAGAACTCTCTGGAAAATGTGAAGAAATAAATTACAGCAGCTTTTTGATGTAATCCCCTTGGTCTGTTCTTGACCCTGTTTAGCCTGGTGACTTATATCATGCCTTTTTTAGGTCTTCACCCTGGCACCCTGGTTCTGGATTATGTTTGGGCACTTCAGGAGCTCACTGGGGTTCTGTCAGGGTTCCTTGTCCATGTGACATTGTTTTTTTCACCTGCCACATGCTTTTGTTTTCTTTTTTTCTTTTGTTAAATGTTAAAAATATCAAGAAATTTTGTTAAAAAAAGGACAAATGAAAGTTTACATGCATTTTTTGTTTAAATAGTTATTCAGCTTTTTTAGCCAGTAAAAGGGAAAGTATCATTCTGAAATGAACTGTGAGAAAAAAAGGAAACGTAACACTTTGAAGGATTTTTTCTCTCGCTGCTTCTGTGCAAAGTTATCTAAACCTCATCATATTACTATAATTCAAAGATCATTAATACAATTTCAAATACAATAAAAGTAATATACTTTAAGTCCTTCCTAAAAAGTCCTTCCATTGTGAAAATCACATACAATAGATGCATTTTTCATCGTACAATCTACCTTTCTTCTCTGTTTCTTTGCTGATTGTGTTATTGTCCATTTAGGCTGAAATCAGTTTTGTTGTTGGAAAGGCATGCAACGATGCCAAATAAATAATGATATATATAAAATGGTTTCACAAAATGGTTTCACAAAATACCAGCACTGACCTTAACCGTGATGCAAAATGCAATATTGATATTATGTGAATAATAAAAATTATAATACTGTAAATTATACAGCACCATAATCTTGTACACATTGCAGTGTAGTAGGTTGCAGTATTACTTGTTACCACTGATTCCCACCTGCAATAACGTAATACAAGCTGTGGGGCTTTTGCCTTGATAGAACATTATGCCAGAGGAGATGACAGATAAGAGTTAGACTTTCTACTTGCAACTAAAAATTGTCTGCCATTGAGGGAGAGGGGGTGACCTCAGGTTGCTTAAAGTGCCAATCAACTTCAAAAGGGGAAAATAACCTTGCAAATTTCAGCATAATTTTTTCCAAATTTTGGGGGAAAAAAGGACATCAGTGCACAATTAATTCTTAGACTTGAGTTCAACATTCAACACCATCATCCTTCAGCATCTAAAAGGACAACTGATATTGTTGAGCCTGAACACATCCCTCTCGATTCCTAAACTCCTTGCTGGGAGATTCGAGCTAGTCAGGAACGGGCACAACCTCCAGCATCGCACAAGTTCATTTTTTTTACATTTACTGTCCACCTGACGGCACAATTTGTAATGTCATTTGGCAAAAATAAATCAATTAATTCATAATTTGACTAATAGCATAATTAATATAATTGATTTTACATGATTGATGTGATTTATGCTTTTATATTGAATATCATTATTGTCCATACTTTTGGCCATAGTAAGCAGTGTGAAAATATGATATTGTGACAGCCCTAACATGAATATTAATGTTCTCTAATGGCTTAAAATAGCAGCTGCATCAATCATGCTCTATCATTCCATTCAGACAAACTGAAGCATAACAGGAGTTGTACAAAGTTTAATACAAACACATATGTTTTAAACTCCTGAGGCTACAGTAGGCACATATTTAGGGCAATTTCTTTTTTCATGACTTTTTTTTGTCTTTGAAAACCTAAATCTCACCGGTGTGAGCTAGAAGAAGGGGTGGCAGTGGTCTAGTTGTAGGATACTTGCCTATGGACCTATGACGCAAGAGTTCCCAGGTTCAAATCCCACCTCTAGCACTACCACCACTAACAACAACAAGTGTTTGCTATTTTGGAAATAAATTCATTATGAAAACAATGCCCACTATGTTTAATAAAGATATTTTATCGATATACTGAGTTGAAATAAGAAAGGGTGTTAGGAAAATCGTAAAGATTTATCATTGATGATGAACTGTTAACCTTTTCGTTATCCTTCTTGTTTTACGACTTCTGCAAAGAGCTTGTTACGACAGTTGACCTCTGTACCTGGACCTTCCCAGACACAGATTTCCTCTTCTCTGTTTACTATTTTGTAACAAGGAATGTGGGCTAATTGCCGTTGTAAAATCAGGAAAGCAAATAAAAGGCTTGCAGAGGGAGAAGCACTTCGGAGGAGGTAACTGGTGTTGGCTGGTGCCTGGCTCCCCTTGCAAGTAAAAGCTGCAGATCCTGTGTCTGGTGTTTTCCTTCGTTCTACTGTCTCTGCTTACAGGAATTTTCTGACATAACTTGGTCCTTCGAGCCAGATTGCTACAGATCCGTGTCCCTGCGGAGCACTTGGAGGACGCTGAAGTCTGTGCACAGCCCACGAGTCTGGGACCGTGGATGAAAGCCACCATAGTGACTTCTATGTCGGCCAGTAAAGTCCCGAGTTGTTCCGCTGGACCGGATTGACGCGATCTGAACATCATTTGGTTGAGACGGTGAGAGCGTGGGAAAACAGGTAAGACAAGGATTTATGGAAAAGCGCTAAAAGGTTCAGGGAACCTTAGAGAGACGTCTAGAGAGTCTGGGACTCTCACAGTCTAAAGGGGATCAGAAGGATTGCCCTAGAGGTCTAATTGTACTAGTACTAGTCAATTGAGATGCTCCTGAGAAGTAACTAAGGTAGTTACCATAGACTGAGGTATGTGTTTGTCTGTCTGTCTGTCTGTGTGAATGGGAGAGACCCAGTACTGAAACAGGACAACCCGAAACCTAACGGTGCGAACATGAAGTTGTCCCTGAGGACTGGACTGGTGATCCTCTCCATGGAGGATTTAGGTGGTGGTTAACAGAATCGAAAACGTTTTTCATCTCTTGGGATTAGAACCCCCAGTGGAGTACCGGACTGGACAATAGGTCTAGCCTAGAAGCTTGTTCTCCAGAGAGTGATTAACGGCCCAAAGAGGACTTTTCTAGTGACCCACCACAGTGGACTCATAAGTGCCTTGTTGTCAAATGAAGTCAATGTTTGAGGCCGCCTTGTGAATGTTATTAGGACATTCTAGAGGAGTTCAGGTTTGCAAATATTGTGGCTACAGAGGTGTACAACAGGTGTAAAGAAAGAAAAATGAAAAAAATAGAAAGAAAAGAGAAAAAAAAAAGAAAGAAAAAGATAAAAGAAAAATTTTGACTTTACCTAGATTCTCCTGCCTGTGAGGTCTGTCATAAGGAGGGAACGCAAAGACCTAAGTCGGGGACTTAGGCACACCTAGGCAAGGGACTTAGGTGGACCTTGGGGGTAACCCCGGGTAGGGACCTGTACCTAGAGGACAGTTCAAGAGAACTGAGGTAGATTGGGTCCAACTCTTTCAAGGAAAGGTTGAGAGTAATAAAAGTTAAGAACGGAAATGCGTTGAAATATGGAGACCTCACAGTCACGGGATCTAGGAAAAGAGATTAAGGGGAATTCGCAAAGACTGACTGTTATGGGAAACATGGAGAAGTGACTGACCCGACAATATTAGGTAGATAGGTTGTGAAACATGGGTTTCCAGATGGTTCTTTCAGTACTAAGGTTTTGAAAGATTTATAGAAGAAATAGAAGGAGGAGTGCCAGGAAGGTAGAAATGGCATTAGTAAATAAGTAAAATAAATAAGTTAATAAGTAAATTAATAAATAATGAAATTATATTAATAATAAAATTCACATTATATAATTATATAATAATAATAATAAAAGAACCTTATATAATTATAATTATAATGAGGCATGTGCAGTGAGACTCAAGTTTAAAGACATCATGCCAAAGTAAGTGCTGCAGCTGCACCTCCTGCCCTGGAGAGACAAATGGGATCCTCCCTGAAACCCCCTTACGTGCAAACAAACTTATATCCAAATTTAGATGCTTTTAAAATGCCTGATGGCCCGGCCACAAATACTAGGGGCCATAAGGGCAAGGTGGGGGAATGGAGTAAATAAAAAGGGGGGACTTCTTAGCCCAGGCGGTTTAGTGAGGGCAATAAACCCGAATACTGCAGATGAATGCCCCATGGTGGAAGTAGCTAATCCAGCCTGGGATCCTAATCATGCAGAGACGGGAGACAGAATCATGTTAGTATATAGAAGCTGGACTCATGAGGACGTCAAAAAGGATACTGAATCTGTGACGTCTCCTAAAAAGAATCCTAATCAGTGTTGCTCGGATGTGACGAACCTGATCAATTCGTACCATCTGAATGGCCCTGAAATTCAACAAGTTTTCATGGCAATTTTTTACAATGGAATGGTTCAGAGTTAGAGGGGACTGGGAACCAATGGACGGTGGGAATCTTCCCGGGCCCCTAGCCCATAATAGCCCACAGCTACTACAGCGAGTAGAGTGACTCCTAAATAGAATCAGAGAAGTATATAGAAAGAGAGCTGATTATGCAATTATTAATCAAACAAAGCAAAAAGAAGGTGAGACAGTTGTAGAATTCAGAGGAAGGTTTCAGCAAGTCTTTGTAGAAAACAGTGGACTACAAGAAAATAATGATGATAATGATGCATTTAGACAACAACTAAAAAATGCGTTACTGGAGGAATTTAGACCTCTATTAGCATGTGGATAAGAAAACTTTGTGTCCATCTTCCCACATTCACATTAGATAAGTTCATGAATTATGGCATACATGCAGAGAAAATTACAGAAATAATAAAAAAAAACAATCAAAGATAGATGTTTTCTGGCAAGGTGACTGTGAAACGTTTTATCAAGGGAATCAAGGAAGTTGTAGAAACAGAGGAAAAGGAAGGTTTAGAGGAGGTTTTAGAGGACGAGGTGGTTGAGGCCGAGGATATGGTCCAAAGTTGAGAGATGAAGCATGTTATAACTGTGGAGAAATGGGACATTGGGCAAAGAATTGTCCTAAACAGAAAGTAGAATGACTAGATGGAAAACAGGAAGTAGAACAGAGGGAAGAAGATGGGCCAGATGTTTCACTAGATTTAGAGGATATATGTTATGCAGGATATAGTGACCAGACATTACCTTAATAGTTGAAAATAAACCTTACACAATTTTGTGTGACAGTGGGGCCTGTTGGACAGTAATGAGAGAAGATGCAGACTGGTTGCCAGTATCAGAAGACATCATAAATGTTCGATCTGCTAATGGGCATATTGAAACCAAATTCTTAACTAAACCACTTGCAATAACTGACCCTGCTACAGGATCAATAAATAATTTACTGGGTCAAGATGTAATGGTTAAATTGGATATATGTCTCATTCCTGACAGTAAAGGAGGAATGATTGCGAGACGAAAAGGAGAAAATAGTGACATTTTTTTTTCAGTAAAAGCTGAAGGAGAGGTCTACTATCTTTGGAATTTAGACTTACCAACTCAAGGGCAAAGCAATATTCCAGGAAAACTACTAGAAAAAGCTAGAAAACATGTGAGTAAGGACTCAGATATGATGAAAGAAGGAGAGTTACATATTACGTTGAGATTCGAAAATAACCCAGGGTCCGACCCAGCATATGACAAACAAAAGGTATACATATACGAGGTTACCACAAAGGTATTGCGAGAGCCCTACTATATTTTCCGCCGCTATACAAAGTTGTTTAGCTAAATTTACTCCTCCATGTTCCAGCCAAATATTAGTTTATATAGATGATATTTTATTAGCATCAAAAGCAGAGTCAATATGTAAAAAGGATATTTGAGCTTTGCTCAAATATCTAACTGATTTGGGTAATAAGGTGAATAAAGATAAGCTACAATATTGCTAAAACTAGTGTTAAATATTTAGGACATACACTCACACCTGACGGTAGAATGGTAAATACAGAGAGAAAAAACTGCAAAATTATCAGCACCTAGGCCTAAAACAAAAAAACAAATGATGTCTTTTTTAGGCTTGTGCAGTTATTGTAGAGCATGGGTGACACATTTCGCTGAGGTAGTTCGCCCCTTGAAAAAAAGATCTATGATACACCCCTTAGCATGGCTTTCCCTCTGCAATGGACAGAGCAAGCCATAAAGGCATTTATATGAGCAATGAGAACAAGCCAATATTACCTAAATCTATGTATAAGTGGGCGGCGATATTGAGTCATGGGCGATGCCATGTCTCAACAGGGGGGATGGTAGGCCTGGTAAATAAGCAATATACAGCATATGGATTTAATATTTACTCAAAAAATTTTTGTATGGCTTGCCCTGTGTGTTTGAAACATAATCCACAGGGCAACATCAGACCAAAGAGAGGAGCGTTTCCCCCAGCACCTTACCCTTTCCATACAATACATATGGATTTCATTGAACTACAAGTGTTGTTTGGTGCTGGTGGATGCGTACTCTAAATGGGTAGAATTATTTCCTACAAAAACTCCAGACGCCCTAACAGTGGCCAAAGCCATATGCAAAAGGATAATACCCACTTTTGGGGTACCACAGAAATTGTATAGCGATAATGGCAGCCATTTTGTCAACACGATAGTGAGTAAAATGGCATCAAATTTAGGAATAGACTTAAAAAACACACTGTAGTTACCACCCCCAAAGTGCAGGGTGAGTGAAAAGAACAAATGGTACAGTAAAATCTAAACTAAGGAAATGCATGGAATAAACTGGCAGACAATGGCCACAGTGAATAGATCTAGTTCAGCTGAGTATGAATATAACTCCAACTTTTGGCAGTTCTTTAACACCATTTGAAGTATTGTATGGTAGACCATACAGGCTACCGGATTTAGATAGCAATATTAATGACCCTGATGATGATCTGGATCTTGTTGATTATATGAGGAAAATGTTGGCTAACAGAGAGATAAGAGCAGTTAATGTAACACCAGAGTCTCCTTTGCTCCCACAGGAGGGACCCCAGTGCGCATAGGGGACTGGGTGTTCACTAAAGAAATTAAGAGAAGAAAAACTGGTCCAGCCCCCAGTGGGGAGGTCCATACCAAGTACTGACCACCCCAACTGCTGTAAAAATTGCTGAGCGACCCACGTGGATACATTTGTCACACTGTAAAAAATCAACCTTAGGAAGTGAGGTAGGAGCCATGCAGTAAAGGGTGAAGTCTGACTACAAAGGGGGGTTGTGGTTTAGAAGCAGCTCGTCTCAAAGTCAGTGAAGAAATCAGCCATCCCTTACTGCTTTAGGGTATCCTACCACGCTTGAAACAATGTTGGGAAAAATTATAGTCCTTATAGTTACGTTCATGGTACTATTTCAGGTTTTGCTGTTACAATTTTATAGTCCACAGGAAAATCATGACAAGAAACAGAGACATGAGAGGTGCTGAACAATGCCAATGAACTCCACGGACCAGGAAATGTAACCATACTTATCACACAAATATTTGGTATCGCTATGCTGAGTTGGTAGCAAGGAGTAGAAATGTATCAGGATGTTATGTTTGTTCTTTTATGCCAGTATCATCCGCTCATCCTAGTTTGACTGCTCTCCCATTGCCCTCATCTGAGTCTGAGTGCGTAATGGAGCACACCTACCTGGAAACTGGAGTGGCATTTGAGCCCCAGTAAGAGTTACGAACCACATGTTTATCATATCTAAAGGTAACACATCACACACAGGGGGGCGAAAAGCAATAAAAGACTCCGGAACGCCACCTAATGCCCTGTCAGGGAACAACGGAACCCATCCAACCAACTACACTGATTGGCTACATGTCCAGCGAGCCTGTGAACCATCACCCAGCGGCTGGGGTGCGGTCCGTGTCTCAAGGGCACGAAGGTCGCTGGAGGAAGTCCAACCCCAAGGTTCGGTATGGGGGTCCGATGTACCTGAGGAGCTTAAGCATTGGACTACCGGGAGTAAGGTGGCATTGGCTTTGTTCCCCTTGGTGGGAGTAGCAAAGAATATGTTAAGAATTGAAACCATAGATTATCGCTATTTTTAAACGCTAGTATAAAAGCACAGGAAACAAACAATGAGGAGCAGTCAAGCATGAGGATGATGGTGCTACAAAATCGAATGGTACTCTACTTACTAACCGCTGAGAAAGGAGGGGTTTGTGTAATGTTAAATGATACTTGTTGTACGTATATTCCTGACAGCACTAGTGAAGGACACGAGATAACTGAGGCCATAGACCAGATGAAGAAGATCCAACATGCTATGTCCCAAGAAAAAGTTTATCAACCGTGGGACCCCTTCTCCTGGTTCCTGTCTGGAGGATGGAAACTGACTCTTTTGAAATTAATGCTACCCGTGGTTATTGTGCTTCTATTATTTTGTCTTTTCACAGGATGTGTCATCCCTTGCTTGAGAGCAATGCTGTCCAGAATGATAGGGCAGTCAATGCGAGATGTGATGTTGAGTGAAGAATATTACACCCTGCTGTCAGACAACAAAGAAACTTTCAACTAAGTGTAAATTGTTAAAGGTGTTATGAAAATGAAGGAACTGCAGAAAACTGAAAAGAGATGCAGTATTGGGATTTGTCAACGGACATTTATCAATGATAAACAGGAGGGAAATGTTAGGAAAATCGTAAAGATTTATCATTGATGATGAACTGTTAACCTTTTCGTTATCCTTCTTGTTTTACGACTTCTGCAAAGAGCTTGTTACGACAGTTGACCTCTGTACCTGGACCTTCCCAGACACAGATTTCCTCTTCTCTGTTTACTATTTTGTAACAAGGAATGTGGGCTAATTGCTGTTGTAAAATCAGGAAAGCAAATAAAAGGCTTGCAGAGGGAGAAGCACTTCGGAGGAGGTAACTGGTGTTGGCTGGTGCCTGGCTCCCCTTGCAAGTAAAAGCTGCAGATGCTGTGTCTGGTGTTTTCCTTCGTTCTACTGTCTCTGCTTACAGGAATTTTCTGACAAAGGGCAAAAATGAGACATCCAAAATTATTAGCCCCCTGGCCATTAATAGTCAATAGTGTACCCTTTCTGAGCCACAAGTGACAACAATCTCTTAGAGTAGTTCTTTACTAGGTCGGCACAGGTCTCCTGAGGGATTTTGGCCCATTCTTCCATTGCAAATTGTTCTAGCTGGTCCAAATTGCATGGTTTCCGAGCATGGACATTCACTTTAAGCACCCGTCACAGATTCTCAATAGGATTGAGGCCTGGGCTCTGTGCAGGCCACTCCAGGATCTTGGTTTTGGTATCCTTGAGGAACTGTTGGACTAATTTTGATGTATGCTTTGGGTCATTGTCTTGTTGGAAGACCCAGCGACGAACTAAGCCTAGACTACAAGCAGATTTCTACATATTCTCCCTCAAAATGTCAACATTATTTTCTTTTTTCATGATGCCATGCACCCGAACAAGGCTCCCTGTGCCTGAGGCTTCAAAACAGCCCCACAGCATGATGCTCCCACCACCATGTTTAACTGTGGGAACTGTGTTCCTAGGGTTGAAGGCCTCTCCCTTTCTTCGCCAAACATAAGCAACATCCATGTGCCCAAACAGTCCCCGTTTAGTCTCATCAGACCAAAGCACAGACTTCCAAAACTTATCTTTACCTTTCAAATGTTCACTGGCAAACCTCAGTAAAGGGGTTCTTCTGGGACGATGACCCTGAAGCCCACCACGATGAAGAGCCCTCACAACTGTGTTCCTTGAAACATCAACTCCAGAAGAGGCCAGGTCAGCAACAATCATCTTGGCAGATGTCCAGGGCTCCTTGCTGACATCTCTGACTATTTTCCTCTGGAGTTTGTGAAGGTTTCTACTGGAACATCCTGATAGTTAGTAGAGTAGAGTGATCTTTTATTTGTTATTACAGCATTACAATAATCAAATCGTAAGGTGATAATGGTATTACTTTTTCTGCATCATGCAGTGTACTTCTAAGTTTGCCAATGTTTAGAAGTTGAGAAAAGCTAATTTAGTTTTATTTCCAATGTGTGTATCTAGAGATAGATCTGAGCAGTTGTAACACCTAGTCCTTTTGAAG
>JABMDN010012724.1:0-14283 GCA_017165825.1 Hepsetus odoe
AAAAAAAAACATTCATAAAGACAAAGTAGATAGAAACTTAATGAATGAAAAATACCATCAACCGCACTATGATGTAGCTTAAAAGCAAGAAACAAATAACATGCAGTACATGTATCTGTCTCCACTCTGAAAATGGCATTATAATAATCGCAAACCAAGCAAAAGACTCTTTGTTTGCTCACTCACTCACTCATTTGCAATGTTCTGTATTGCTGCTTTTAGGGCAAAAGGCAGGGAAACACCCTGGACAGGTTGCCAGTCTATCTCAGGACAGACACTCAGACAAACACACTCATACACACAAAGGGGGCCAATTTAGAATCTCCGATCCACCTGACATGTATGACTTTGGACGGCGAGAGGAAACTGGAGCACCCAGAAGAACTCACATAGACCAAGGGAGAACATGTAAACCACACAGAAAGGACCCGGACCGTCCTGTCTGGGAATGGAATCCAGGTCATTCTCACTGTGAGGTGACAGCGCTACCCACAGCACCCACACATTATTAATAAAACATTTTCTCTTCAGGTTCCTCCCTGTTACTTCTTAATGGGCAAGTACGGTTGTCTGGAGGGAAGGATTGTGAGGGGGAGGTGGAGGTTTACTTCCAGCAGGACTGGAGGAGAGTTCTGCTGGACTCCTGGAGTGTGTCTGTGGCCTCTGTGGTCTGCAGACAGCTGGGCTGTGCATCTCTGATCAGATTCTCCAACTCCTCTTCATCCAGTCCTGAACACAATCACACATGTGTGACAGGTTTCAACTGTTCTGGGAGTGAAACTCATCTGGGAAACTGCAGCAGCGCACAAACAGTGAACTGCAGCTCCAGAGAACAGCTTTCAATCACCTGCTCTGGTAATTATTTTGGAACACATACAAGTAATGAGGGTTAAACATTGTTCAGCGTTAATTCTGGTTGCCACGAGTCTAGTCAAACATGCATGTTTTACTAGTTCCCACAGACAATGGACAGATACTCATATGAATACCAAATGAAATGCCAGTGGCCCCATGATCAGAAGGTTGTGGGTTTAAGTTGGACTAGTAGGTTACCCTGAGATACCCGTGAGCAAGGTACTGACCCCTACATTGCTGAACACATAATTGGGCTACATCGGGCACCAGTTATAGTTCTTTGTTTAGGTGTGGATGATTAAATGCACAGAAACATTTTGTTGTTGTCCCCTGTTTGTTTTGGTATCTGTGATGTCTTTACAATGTCCAGCCATCAGTTTTGCCAACATCAAGCTGCTAAAAGTGTGCTGCATGTGACAGGTTTATCTTTCTGCCAATTTACAACGATTCAGACACCAGATTCAACTTCACCACAAACCACATACTATCAAACTTCACATACTTCATAAATGCATTGCTAATGGTCATGCATTAACACAACACTTTTCTTTTTAAACCCTGTTCATCTTGTCATAATTAGGCCACATATAGGGGGAAACACTTCAACACAACATGCCTTTAACATCACACATCCACTTTGCAGAACACTTTGGAATGAAGCACTTTAATTTTGCTGTTTGCTAGAACTTTAAATAATTATGTTTTTATCAATTTTAGAAATTAAAACATATCATCATAATCAATACTACCCATACAAGCAGAATAGCCTAGTAAAGAATGTTGGAAAATGATTATTAGTAAGATTTGCCATCATGAATTAATTTATCCTGAGCACACATTAAGGGAGAACTTTACATGGTCACTCGCTAAATTGAATATTTTTATTCATGTATTTTTTTTAGCCCATGGTTCCGTCAGGCTGGTTGGTTCTGGAGGAGACTGTGCAGGAAGACTGGAGGTTTTCTACAGCGGTTCATGGGGAACAGTGAGTGATGATTTGTGGGACAATAAGGATGCAAATGTGGTCTGCAGTCAGCTGAAGTGTGGTGAGGCCCTGAGTGACCCGGTACCAGCCTGGTTTGGACCTGGAAGTGGACCAGTATGGCTGAATGAGGTGGAGTGTGAGGGGAACGAGACGTCTCTGTGGAACTGCAGATATCACCTGTGTGAAAAGGATGAATGTGGACACAAGGACGATGTAGGGATTATGTGTTCAGGTAAAGTTCAGTTAATAGTCAGGATTTTTATATAAAATTCACATGCTGGTAGAAATTAAAATATAAACAACTATTTGCATAAAATTCACTTTGCGGAAAGATGTTCTGAGGTATTAATATTTTTTTCCATATATTTTGTTAATGACAATTAGGGTGTCTTACACAATTATTGCCACCCTTGTAAATAATTGTAGAAGGTCACTCCAATCCGCCAATTACCGGGATCTCTGTATTTAATACAATTTACCATCTCCCATTGCCAATAAAAAAAAGCATTTATTATCTTACTGATAAGGCTGGAGAATACAGCACAGGACATGTGAGACTCCTTTGCAGAGACTCACAGATTGGATCTTGATTCTGCCAGTAATTGTGGAGGGCAATTTATATTAATCTTGAAAAAATTAATTGAAAAGCATTCTTTTTCCTCCAGAGTTTAAAGAGTTTAGACTCACTGAGGGCTGTGAGGGGAATCTGGAGGTGTTCTACAATGGAACCTGGGGTAACATGTGTGTAAATGGGATGAATAAAGAAACAGCAAGTATGATCTGTCAGGAGCTGAACTGTGGAAGATCTGGCAGTGAGAGTGGTGTCAAAGCACGAGTGGAATCAGCTCCTAACTGGCTGGATGATCTGAAATGTAGGAAACATGACTCCACTCTGTGGCACTGTCCATCTTCACCCTGGGGACAGAACCAGTGTGATAAAATCAGTGAGGTGGCTCAGATTACCTGCTCAGGTGAGAAGTTCTTCTCTCCAGCACAGTACTTTCAGATATTACAGTAAAATGATTTCTGTGTAAATGCTGTCACAAATGTCACATCAGATATACAGGTCCTCGTCGACTTACAACCATGATTGGTTACGACTGAGTGGTCTTAACACGATTTTGGTCGTAAGTCACATATGTATAGCCTACTGTACAGTAATGTATTGTTATAAAAATCTTTAAGTCATACCTTATCATAATTTTCTTTGTTCATACTGTTTAATCACTGTCATTTTTGTGTCAAGATCAATGGCCTTTCTTTTCTTCTTGGCAGGCTGAGGCGTAGATAGAGACAATTTCCTCTTGGCAGACATCTTAGGAGGGGGTTTGAATAAAAGTATCTAAGACACAAATGGCAGATGCTTGCTGTACTGAATCTGGGATAACAGTTAGCGGCTTAGCGCGCACGGGAATGGTAGTGCTGCCGGGAACTGGTGCGCAAACTGTCGTACGCCCAGCTGGGCAACATTCGCGCTGCCAGACATACGAGCTGCGATCATGGTCGTAAAGTCAATTGGTCGTAAATTGGATAGGTCGTAAGTTGACGAGGACAGTACTGTGCAAAAGTTTCAGGCGGGTGTGAAAAAATTCTCTAAACAAAGAATGCTTTCAGAAATATAAATAATGATTGTTTATTTTTATCAATTTACAAAATGCAAAGTGAGCAAACAAAAGAAAAATCTAAATCAAATCAATATTTGGTGTTACTACCTTTTACCTTTAAACCAGCATCAGTTCTTCTAGGTAAACTAGCACAAAGTCAGGGATATTGTAGGATTATAGTCGGTGTATGATCAACCAATTTGACCAAACTGGTGCTGATGATCATCAATGTCACACACTGGTTGAAACACAGTAGAGTAGAGTAGAGTAGAGTAATCTTTTATTATCCCACGAATGGGAAATTTGGGCATTACAGGGCTCTTATAAAAGTGACAGGTGTACAGAAAAGAATAGAAAAGATACATAAAAAAATATATATATATTTATACATATCTACAGGGAGAATTAGGTGACCATATATACAGTACACAGTAATAATACACGGTAATAAATAAGTTTTAAATAAGTTATAAATATAAATAAACACGCAGCAAAAAAATATAAATGTAATAATAATAAATGTAATAATAATACTAATAATATATACAATACAATAATAATATACATTAATATACATTAATAATATATACTTGTCTCTATATATATTTATATATATATATATATATATATATGATACTTGTCTATTATTATATATTATTATATGTTATGTTATGTATATATATAGTACTTGTCTATTATTATATATTATTATATATTATGTTATGTATATATATAGTACGTGTCTATTATTATATATTATGTTATATACCATAATATATAATAATATATAATAATAGACAAGTAATGTAATGTTATGTTGAGTTGTGGAGTCTTATTGCTGCAGGTAGGAATGACCTGCGGTAGCTCCTTCTCCCACTGCGGGTGTAAGAGTCTGCTGCTGAACGAGCTGCTCAGTGCTCGTACAGTCTCGTGTAGGGGGTGGGAGGTGTTGTCCATGACGGATGTTAGTTTGGATAACATCCTTTCCTCCCCGACCTGCTCGATGGACTTGAGCGGGCAGTCCAGGACAGAGCTGGCCCTCTTGACCAGTTTGTTTAGTTTCCCTCTGTCCCTCTCTGCGACTCTTCCACACCAGCAGACCACAGCGTAAAAAACAGCTGACGCTACCACAGTGTCATAAAATGTCCTCATGAGATTTTTGTTTACTCCAAAGGACCTCAGCCGCCTTAGCAGGTGAAGACGACTGAGGCCCTTTTTGTACAGAGCATTAGTGTTAGTGGACCAGTCCAGTTTATTGTTGATGTGGACACCCAGGTATTTGTACTCCTCCACCGTTTCAATGCACAAACCCTGGATGTCCACCGGTGTAATGGGGGGTGACTTCCTGTGAAAGTCAATCACCAGCTCCTTCATCTTGCTGGCATTGATACACAGATGATTTTGATCGCACCATCTGACGAAGTCACTGATGACCCCCCTGTATTCCTGCTCATTCCCCTCCGACACACGACCAACAATAGCTCCAGTGCTGCAGACCACCACCTCAGACACACAGTCCTGGAGTCTCACATACTGGGGTCTATTGGTGAGGTAGTCAATAATCCACTCAGACATGTGGTGGTCCACACCTACTCCCTCCAGCTTACCCCTCAGAACTGAAGGCCGGATTGTGTTGAAAGCACTAGAGAAGTCAAAGAACATGACTCTCACAGTGCTCTTGGCACTCTCCAGGTGAGTAAGGGCCCAATGCAGCAGGTAGATGACAGCGTCATCCACCCCGATGTGCAGCTGGTAAGCAAACTGCAGCGGGTCCAAGTCCCTTCTGACCAGTGGACGAAGGTGATATTTGAAGGTGATGAAGTCATGTTTGGAACAACCTTCCAGCCGAGTTCCTTCAGAAACTGTGTGCAAATGTACCTAGAAGAACTGATGCTGTTTTGAAGGCAAAGGGTGGTCACACCAAATATTGATTTGATTTAGATTTCTCTTTTGTTCATCCATTATCCATTATCTGCCGCTTGTCCCAAACGGGGTCGCGGGGGAGTGCTGGTGTCCAACCCAGCGCACACAGGGCGAGGACGGGGGACGCACCTTGGACAGGTCGCCAGCCCATCACAGCTCTTTTGTTCATTCACTGCATTTTGTTGATTGATGAAAATAAATGATTAACACTTCTGAAAGCAGAGTTAAATATGAGCATTAAATTAATTGGACTTTTATTCACAGGAAGAGGAGAGGAAAATGATCCTGTGCTCCAAACCCATCTAAAACTCTCCTTATTTCACCAGCAGAGATCAAGTAAGAACACCTGAGAAAATCAATAAATTCAGTACAATGAGTGGTGGAAAAAACATTATACGTTGACATTGTCTTACATTCCATGGCTTAGTGCAAATGATTAATTCAGCCTCATCAGGGACAGTGGTGGCCTGCTGGTTAGGAACCAGGCCCCAGGATCATTGGCTCAAATCCTGGACCAGTAGGTTGCCCATAGTGAAAGTGAAAAAGTGAAAGTGACTATTCTTGTCATTGTGAGTACACAGCACAGAACACAGTGAACGAAATTGGACCTCTGCATTTAACCCCTGCACACAAACACACACCATGTAGCAGGGGGCAGCTATGAAAGCACCCAGGGAGCAGTGATGGGGCATACTGGTGAGGGATACGAACCCACAACCTCCAATCTGGGGCCAACTCCGTAACCACTAAGCACCACTGCTTGCTCATAGGTACCCTTGAGCAAGGTAACGTCCCCATCATTGCTCCCCTGGTTCTGGGTATTGTTACCCCCTGCTGTATGTGTGTGTATGGCTTAAATGCAGATGTTGCTTTTGTTGTGGTTCGCAGTGTGCTGTGCTGTGTTTCACAATGAAAAATAATCACTTTCACTTCATCCATGTTTATATTTTATGACTGTTTACCCCAGATGTGTTCTTCTTATAGTAAAAATACATTTCACTTTATTTTACATTAATGAGTATTTCTTAATTTCTTTTCCTGCCTTTGTATGAATATGTGTGTGTTGTAGATCACTTGTCTCTCAGGCTGAAGGGATCAGAGGGAAGCTGCTCTGGGAGGCTGGAGGTGTTTTACAATAAAACATGGGGATCAGTCTGTGATAATCTGTGGGACATCAGGGACGCTCAGGTGGTCTGTAGGCAGCTGGGCTGTGGGTCGGCACTGAGTGCTGATAGGAGTTCTGCAGGTAGTGGGACTGTCTGGATGAACAGAGTGAAATGTAGAGGAAATGAGATTCACCTGTGGGACTGTCCTCATTCCCTGAAGAACCACACTGACTGTCCCACAGGACAGCACGCTGGAGTCACCTGTGCAGGTGAGAGAGGTTTGTGAGGTTTCATGATTTTGGATCCAATGAACATACAGCTCTTTGTGAACTGTCTGTCAGTTTGGGTTTTTCCTCTTCATAATAGACCAAGGTTTGGGCTTGTTTCCAGACCCCAAATGAGCTGAGGTAAATACAAGAGGCTGGACATCTTTTCACATAGGGACAACTTTTTAAAACTAAATATTTAAAACTAAATATTTATTTAGTTTTTTTTAAACTAAATAAACACCTTTGCCAGAAGGTGTCTGTAAAGGTGGCGGGGTGTGGGAAGGACGTCAGTGCAGCGCCAGGAGTCAGGAACATAGTTTTATTCATTATATTAACCAAAACAAGATCCAACAACTGCAGATCTAATCAAACCAAGGAACTGCAATCTAACTAAAACAAGTTACCAAGAGTTACCAAAACCACCATTAACGTGAGGCTTCACTTGAGCAGTCTCAGAAATTCTGATCTCCATGACTGGTGCCTAATCAAGGACATTAACACTGCTTACCATCTCGGATACATAATCCAGACGAAGAACCAGCAAGGCCGCCAAGGCGTGCACATAATTAAGACCGGGAGCCCCACTCTTGGTTCCACTGAAAGAAGTTCTGCATTAACTCCTCAACCAGTTACGCTGTTCTGAGCCTGCTGAAGTAGAACAGAAGGTAGGGAGTCTGATTTCCTTGTGGAAAGAGTTTGGCTGGTGTTCTGAGCACCCTTCTCAGAGTTCTCACATGGCTGCTCAGCCTCTGGAATCTTTACCTGCCTCTCCTTTGGAGCTATCCACCAGGGTCCCAGCATGCACTGGGGTCTGCTGAGCGAGTTCTTCAATACCTCTGACATGCTCTTGCAGGTTTGTGTGCTTACTGGCCTCTCTCCGGGCTTTTTCCAGTTCAGCCTGCAGAGCAGCGCTGCTGTCCTGCACCTGCTTCAGCTTTGTTCTGGTTCTATTCAGCTGTTCTTCCATAGTGGCCACTTTGATCTCCAGCTTCGCCTGTTCCTCTGTTTTCTTCGGCCATTCCTCCGGACAACTGTCGCAGCTTGCAGTTCTTTCCTCAGGACCTCTCCCTCTTGCATGTGTTCACTGACCTCTCCTTGAAGCTCACCATTGTCTTGAGCTAGAGCCTTTCTTTCCATTTCCATGGTTTTGATTTCACTCTGGCAAAGAGACAAGAGTCCTTTGGTCTCCTCAAAGAGACATTATCATCTTCCAATTTCTTACACTTTGCATTCAAAACATCAAGATCCTGGTTCCATGCACAAATTATGTGATCCTTGACAGTGAGCTCAGCCTCCATTTCCTGGAGCTGCTCGGCAAAAACAATTTTGGCCTGTCTTTCTTCTCCCAGAACAGACAGCCACACATTTTCAGATTCCTGAAGCGTTTGTTCCAATCTTTGAACTTTCAACGTCAGTTAAAGTTGATTATTCCATCATTCCCACTAACCTGGAGCTGCTCCTTCTCTGTCTCCTTCCTGGCAGATGGGTTAGTGGTATTGGGTTTGGGGGCCGACTCCTTGATGCCATTCTCCATGCTGCGAAGGGCCTTCTTTGCCGATGTCCCATTCTCCGTATCACGGATGGCCTTCTTTGCCGATGTCCCACTTTCTGTGTTGCAGGTGGCCTTCTTTGCCATTTTCCCATGTTGAATGGCGCAGGGTGCATTTTCCGCCGACCTCCTGCATTGAACGGCGCAGGGCACATTTCCCACCATCTTCCCACATTGAACAGCGCAGGGTGCATTTCCTGCCGTCTTCCCGCGCTGAACGGCACAGGGTGCATTTCCCGCCGTCTTCCCGCGTTGAACGGCGCAGGACGCATTTTCTGCCATCTTCCCACGTTGAACGGTGCAGGAGAAATTCTCCGCCATCCCCCTGCTTTCAGGAGCGGGAGCTGGAAAAGACATGTGGCTTAAAACTTCCAGGCACCGCTGTGTCTAGAGCAGCCAGCCTCTGAAGAAGGAGTTCATACCAGTCCGTGTCCAGCTCAGGCCCCAAGTTGTTGATGAGTGGGATATCCGATGTCAGCCATATCAGACGTTGCTCGAGCTCCCTGGCTGTGGCCGCCGGCATCTGTTGCACCCACTCCTCGCCCTCCAGTTGCTCATGGAGGTCCGTAGAAGCAACGCATGCCGACACCCTCGTCTCCCAGGTATCTGATCTTTCCGGTCGTGGCCGCTATTGTCCGCAACACCCACTCTTGTTCGCTCTCCTGACTCACGACGTCCAGGTTCCGGCGGTTCATTTCTGTAACTGTGGCAGGGTGTGGGAAGGACATCAGTGCAGAGCCAGGAGTCAGGTACATAGTTTTATTGCTCATACTAACAAAAGCAAGATCCAAGGACTGCAGTTCTGACTAAAACACAACACAAGGAACTGCAGTCTAACTTAAACAAGTTACCAAATTTACCAAAACCACCATTAATGTGAGGCTTTGCCTCATGAATGAACCGTGCTCTGTTCTGACTCATCGGGGCTTAAATAGCAACCCCAATGAAGCACACCTTTGCCTTCATGAGCTCAGGTGTGCTCAGTCAGAACAGAGCGCCCTCTATCGTGCCCAAAACGAACCTCACCCGTGACAGTGTCAAATCCCATTTTTCTCCAAAGGGTCTGTGAAACTGGCCAGGTTACATTTCATCAAATGGATTTCATGTAGTAGAAGGAGTTTTTAAATGAAATTGCTTCTGCTTAAAAAATTCAGCCAGGTTGTTTTTTGTTTTTTTTTTTCACTAAAACATGAGCCAAGCTATCCTAGTTATAGCCATCCATTGCCCCTGACCTAAGCCTCATAAAATCCTATCTGATGAGCTGAAGATTCCCAGGGGCCTATTTTAAGTCTAATTTTATATTAAATTAAATGTTAATGTTAGGTCTAATTTCTGTCACATCCTATAGTGTCAGTATTCTAAAAACTCATTTGTTTTGCGTATTTTCTTTACCAGGCATCTCCTCTAATTTACCCAGAATAACCCCCACCAGTTACATCACAGGTACTCTTTTTGTTCTCCTTTTGTACTTTTACATCCATAAACTTTGCAGTGTTTCAAAAATTCTGTTTTTATATTTTATCCCAGCGCATCAGACAGAGAAGCAGACGATCACTCCTGCACAAATTCTTACACCAGCTGTTCCATCCATCTATCCAGTGTCTCTGCTGGTGCTGGGAATTGTGTTCTTTGTGGCCTTAATGTTTCTGATTGTGTTGTCTTATCGGTACAGAGTCCTCAGGAGAGGTGAGGAGATACACAATTAGCTTTCTCTTCATTCTCTAAACTTTATTAGTCCTTCAGTCTGTCATCTGGTTTCACTTCTACTGAACACATTTCTCCGTCTCCCTCACAGTGCTCTCTAAGAGGAGGCCTAAGACTCAGCCTGAAGCAGTCTATGAGGAGATTGATCAGAGACTCATCACTAAAAGATTGGCTAAAAGAGGTAAATTACATGTGGATTGTGCTGCTGGAGAAAATTCATGTATGCTGCCTGTCTTGTCAGGTCCTTGTCAGGTTCAAGTAGGGGCGTTTATTGTCCAGCTTTTATATTGCATGAACAGAGCAAAGAAATTTAGTCTATTTCAAATCCTATCCTATTTCATATGTTTGAACCAATAAAGCACAGTAGTGGCACCAATATGTGCAAAAGCAAGAGGTTTGGCCTTTTTCCATTTTCTTACATCTTTTGAAGAAAACTGAAAAGTTTGTGAGCAAATAATCTTTTTAATGACAGCTTGTGATGTTGTTCATTGTTGTGGATCATTCACATGTTTCTGATTTGGATGCACAAATTTGGATTGTTTTTTCTTCCTAAAAGGTCTGGAACCAGACCAGACACTCAAATTCCAGTCAAACAAGCAGCTCTGATACATGTTGATTATGGACCGTGTTGTTAATAATTCATGTTTTTGTTGTGATCCCCCAGAATTCCTTCTCATCATAAAGATTACTCAAAACACAGATATGCAATCTGAACTTGTTTAATGACTGTTCTGCTTACCTCTAACAGGAAGTATTCTCTCTGAAAACCAGCACTCAGGATATGAGAACGTGGATGAGGAGCTTCTCTCAAGTAAGAGGACCAGAGCGTGTTTGTTCATCTGTTCATCAAATGTTTGGGCACACAGTGCATTTCAAATCTTTTCAGGATTTTATTGAAAAGAAACAGTATATTTACAGTTTTAAAAGTGGGAAAGCACCATTGTCTCTGCAGCATGTTATAAATCAGGCAGATCATCATTTATAGAATTCTGGCCTTAAAATGTGTCAGATAGACAAAATGTTGGATCTTAATGACGTTAAATGTTAATGTTAGGAGCATAAATGTAATGTTTCTGCTTTCTAGATTTAACACTGGGACTTATTTTGGGGTAATAAAGCATCTTTTGTTTGAGAAAAATCAAAGATCTCTGATACCTGTACAAGCAGCCACACAGACTGCAAATAAACTGTAGTTCTCCCTGTGTTTGCGTTCCTTTCAAAGATTAGGAGTGTAAAACAGTTATAAAGTGATAAAGTCAAGTTTCTTTGGTGCTTTACAGACAGAAAGATTAAGATTTTGGGTTCCGAAAAGATCAAACCACATTTGGTGAGGTCAGTACCTGCTAATGGTGTAATAGCAGACATCATGATCTCTGATAGCTATTTGTGAATGTTTGATGAACAGTTTATTTGGGGATCTTTATTGAGCGTGTTACCATTATAACATGATCATGTTATGAAATGTGAATCATGTGATTGTAGGAAATGATTGTAGTGTAACGGTGGCAGGGTACCGGAGGGACGTCAGCTCGGAGCCAGGAGTTAGGGACATACTTTTATTGATCACACTTACAAAAACAAGGAACGGGGACTGCAGTTCTAAACCTGAAACCCTAGAACTGGGGAACTGCAGTCTAACCCTAGATACCACGGAACATGGACCAAGTTACACATACTAAGTTCTAGAGACCAAATTACATATACAAAAACCACCCGTTACGTGTAGGCATAGCCTATCCAATGAGCCACGCTCTGTTCTGACTCATCGGGGCTTTAATAGTCAGCCCCAATGATGCACACCTGTGCCTGCATAGGTTCAGGTGTGCTCAGTCAGAACAGAGCGCCCTCTAGCGTACCCAATCCACCTCACATGAGAGAGCGCCCTCTAGCGTGCCCAAAACACTTCATAACTGACAGAGAGCGCCCTCTAGCGTGACCCAAAACACCCCAAGTGTGACAGAACCCCCCCCCCCCCCCAAAAAAAGGCGCGGCTCCCGAAGCGCCGAAACCTAGCCGCACCTCTGGGGGGAGGCAAACAACAACAACAACACCACAAAAACAAAAGTCCCTCGGTGGGACTTCTGGTCAGGTCCACAAAAAAAAAAAACACACCAAAGGACCTCCG
Source organism: Hepsetus odoe (assembly GCA_017165825.1). NCBI lineage: Eukaryota > Metazoa > Chordata > Actinopteri > Characiformes > Hepsetidae > Hepsetus > Hepsetus odoe. Next base: position 12,121 of record JABMDN010012724.1, read on the forward strand.
ACCAGTCATGTCGGGCAGCTGGTGGAGGTGAGGGGAATCCCAACAGTTCTGTCCACCTTTTTGGCCAGTGCCTGAACTCGACTCTGACGTCCTTGGAGGCTTCGCCTGACTCCGTGGAACGCCTGGACTCGACTGAACCTGAAAGGGAGCTACACAGAGACGTTACAGGGTTCATAGAGGGAGCCCTTTTCAATAAGTTGAAACTCTGCTTACCACCCCTGTCAGCCGTGTTCCGCACGTCTCTCCTCCCTGAATCTACGGTGCCGAAGTTTCTGTCCGTTTCTCTGAACTGATTCTTACTGGTGTCCTTTGCCCTTTTCCTTGTTCTGGTCATACTTCCTGGTCGCTTGGGGCCCGGCGACGCAGCGTCCCAGCTTCTGGTTCCACTCTGAGGAGTTCCACTTGGCTCCTTCCCTAGGTCACCTTGTTCTGGGTTTGCTGAATTGTGGGGGTGAGCCGACGCTTGGGCGCCTGAAGGCAGCTGCTCCCTCTCTGCATTCGTTACCCGTCTCTCCGCTGGACTGTTCTCCGGATGCTCTGTTGTGGCTTTTGCCCTCTGGGTTCCGGCAGGCACTGGAGTCGGAGACGTGAGTTGAGACTCGATGAGGGCCAATTTCACTTCCATACCGCTGACCTGTTTTTCTAGCTCGGTGAGCTTGCTGGCCTCACAACGGGCCTCTCTCAGGTCAGCCTGCAGCGCGATGTTGTGGTCCTGCACCCGTCTCAGCTCTGTCCGGCATTGATGCAACTGCCCCTCCATTGTGGCTATTTTTGCCTCCAGTTTCTCCAGAGTGGTTGGAGTCTCAACTCTCCGTGTTCTCTGGCCTATTATCTGGTTTCTCTGTTCCCGTGTTCTCCTCAGTCGCTCTCTTTGGAAAACTATCACAGCATGTATCTCTAATCTAGGGACCTCTCTGAATTGGCTGGTCCCTCCATGACGCTCACCTTTTTCTTGAGCCAAAGTCTCCTCTTTTTCCTTCCTCCTGTCCTTCGAGACCGCGGCATTCACCTGAGGCATGGAGGCTCTTTCGGTCAGCTGCTGGTAGAGTCCTGATCAGGGTTTAAATAGCAGCCCCAATGAAGGACACCTGTGCTTCACCAAAACAAACCTCACCCATTACACTTACAAATTAAAAACTTGTTTCTGGGGTTTCATGATCCCATTAACACAAAAAGCAACATGTAAAGGATTTAGCTAAAATACTGTAGATGGACCAGTCAATTAAATATGAAATATGAGATCAATACTGAGATTTAATGATCGTTTTAATGCTTTAATAAATGACCAAGAGGGAGAAAGTACAGAAGATCAGTTAAATGAGCTTCATTAGACTGAATATGGTAAATAATAAACAGTGAGTGGAGGTGGAGGGTGTGGATGATGGTCTGGTACTGTTCTTCCTGACTTCCTCTCTGTTGTGAACTGTCCCTCTGTTTCTTCTCCTGGAGTAGAGGGAGGTCCTGACTGACCACAAACTGCAGACTTTTACTGCTAGAAGCAGCTAAAGTGATTCAACTAGATTATCCTGTGAAATGATAAATGACAGAACACAACAGTAAACACCAGAAAACAGCAGCAAAGTGGATTTCTAGATGAAACAGAAAAAATTGTCATTCACTGGCTTTGCTGCTAAGTTTGGAAATCAACCTGGAAAGAAGTATTTCATCCTAAGATCTGTTGACGTAGAATAACGTTGTTCATTTTAACTGGTTGTAAACTGTTGCATACAGTGCCACGGGTGGCAGACTTACAGGGCTGCCAGATTTAGGGAACTCACAGAATGTTGAAAAAAGTGTTAACTATACACTTGATATATTCACATGATGCTAAATATTTTCACTTGGGATGAACACACCAGTGTATTTCTTGGTGCTGGTCCAATGCCGGATAAATGGGGAGGGTTATGTCAGGAAAGGCATCCAGTGTAAAGCTTTTGCTGACAACGAAACGAACCTCCATACTGGATCAGCAGAAAGTAGCAGCAGTGGGCTGCAGTACCCAGTATGGGTTTGGGTGTCTTACCCAGTGGCACTTCAGTTGTTGATACAGAGTGGGAAAGCATCGTTCATCCAACTCCCCCCACAGTTCCTAGGGTTAGGGTTAGGGTTAACCCTGGGGGATCTTATGACCAATCAGAATAACCCCTTCTGAGTTCTGGACAA
>JABMDN010012781.1:0-12280 GCA_017165825.1 Hepsetus odoe
GAGAGAGAGAAGACTGGATGATGTGAGAAGAGTTAACCAGGAAGTGCAGCAAATAAACAAGATGGAAGTAAGGGCAGCGATGAAGAGGATGAAGAATGGAAAGGCTGTTGGACTGGATGACATACCAGTGGAAGCATGGAGATGTTTAGGGGAGATGGCAGTTGAGTTTCTGACCAGATTGTTTAACACAATCTTGGCAAGTGAGAAGATGCCTGAGGAGTGGAGACGAAGTGTACTGGTACCGATCTTCAAGAATAAGGGTGATGCACAGAGCTGTAGTAACTATAGAGGGATAAAGTTGATCAGCCACACCATGAAGTTATGGGAAAGAGTAGTAGAAGCTAGGTTAAGAAAAGAGGTGAGGATCAGTGAACAGCAGTATGGTTTTATGCCGAGAAAGAGCACCACAGATGCAATGTTTGCTCTGAGGGTGTTGATGGAGAAGTACAGAGAAGGTCAGAAGGAGCTGCATTGTGCCTTTGTGGATTTGGAGAAAGCATATGACAAGGTGCCTAGAGAGGAGTTGTGGTTTTGTATGAGGAAGTCTGGTGTTACAGAGAAGTATGTGAGAGTAGTTCAGGATATGTATGAGGGCAGTGTAACAGTGGTGAGATCTGCAGTGGGAGTGACGGATGCATTTAAAGTAGAGGTTGGATTACATCAAGGATCAGCACTGAGCCCGTTCTTGTTTGCAGTAGTAATGCACAGGTTGACGGACGAGGTTAGACAGGAGTCTCCGTGGACGATGATGTTTGCTGATGATATTGTGATCTGCAGTGAGAGTAGGGAGCAGCTTGAGGAGAACCTGGAGAGATGGAGATATGCTCTGGAGAGGAGAGGAATGAAAGTGAGTAGGGCAAAGACAGAATACATGAGTGTGAATGAAAGGGAGGAAAGTGGAGTGGTTAGGATGCGGGGAGTGGAGGTAACAAAGGTGGAGGAGTTTAAATACTTGGGATCAACAGTTCAGTGTAACGGCGAGTGTGGAAGAGAGGTGAAGAAGAGAGTGCAGGCTGGTTGGAATGGGTGGAGAAGAGTGGCTGGAGTGATTTGTGACAGACGCATACCAGCTAGAGTAAAAGGGAAGGTTTACAGGACAGTTGTGAGACCAGCTATGTTGTATGGGTTGGAGACGGTGGCACTGACGAAAAGGCAGGAGGCGGAGCTGGAGGTGTCAGAGTTAAGGATGCTGAGATTTTCGTTGGGTGTGACGAGGTTGGACAGGATTAGAAATGAGTATATTAGAGGGACAGCTCAGGTTAGACGTCTTGGAGACAAAGTTAGAGAAGCAAGGTTGCGTTGGTTTGGCCATGTGCAGAGGAGAGACGATGATTATATTGGAAGGAGGATGTTGAGGATGGAGCTGCCAGGAAAGAGGAGAAGAGGAAGACCAAAGAGGAGGTTTATGGACGTGGTGAGAGAGGACATGCAGGTGGTCGGGTTGAAGCAGGAAGATGCAAAAGACAGGAAGAAATGGAGACAGTTGATCCGCTGTGGCGACCCCTAAACGGGAGCAGCCGAAAGAAAAAGAAGAAGAAGAAGATATATATATATATATATATATGACATTACCGATTTTTTATTAATTGTTATTTATCAATGTATAAAATATGAACCACTAGGGTAAAAAGAATAAAATGCAAAAAAAAAATAAAAAAACTTAAAAGATATATGTAATACAGTGGAGCAAGATTATAATTGCAGTTTTAAGAGTCTGCCATTTAACATGAACATGACAATTTACTAAAATATACTCTTGCGCCTCTGCCTTAAAGAGGCAATATATTATTTTTTTTATTAAAAATGTAATTACACATTTTAATCATTTAATTAAACAAATAAGCATTAATGGAATACTTTGGTATTTATTCATTTATTTGAGTTCTTTAAGGCCATAAGCTTCAGTAAAATAATGCATTTTATAAAATGAAAATGAAAATGAAAAAATCTTTCAAATAAAACATTATATAAACCTGATACTCTAAAGTTAGAAAGACTAGAAGTGGGAGCTCAGAGCCTCATACCTGTTTCCAGGTGAATTCCAGTGATGGAAAAATGGAACAAGCATCATTGTGAACAGTTTTTTGGACGTTTTATTTTTGGAGACTTGGTGGGACTGGAGTTATTGGGTGGCTGATGTTCTGGTACCCAGTTCTTCAGGTTCTCCACACACTCCACACCTCAGAGCGCAGGGGTTTAGGAAACTTCAGCCCCTGTGGAGGAAACTCACCAGTGATTTTAGGAGGAAACATGTTTAAAAACTGCAGGACACCCTTCACTCTTCATTACAGAGACAACCTCAAACTAAAGCTGAGAGAGAGAGAGACAGGTGGAGGAGAGAAAGAAGACATGGCAAGACAAAGAAAGATGGAGAAAGTGAGAGATATAGGAAGAGAAACAGCAAGTTAGAACGAGTGAGAAAGAGAGGAGAAAGAAAAGAAGGTGAAATAAAGATAAACAGAGAGAAAGAAGGGAGAGGGGAGAGAAGGGAGAAATTGAGAAAAGAGATAAATAGCGAGGAAGAATGGGAGTAGAGAAAGAGAGGGGGGGAGGAGTCCTGCTAAAGAGAGAAAGAAAAAGTGTCACATTTCAGCACCACTCTAAAAGGGGCAAGCGGCTCAGAAAATGAGTGAGTTCATGTAGCAAATGGATATTATTTTCCGTTTGCGTCTGTTTGAACTTTCTGTTTGTTGTCGCACTGCGGTTCTCAAGCCCAAAAACTTCTACTTTGCTGATCACACCACCAATTATCCCTGCAGTGAAAGCAGATGTGCAGAAACAGCACGCAATTAAAATCCTCCTCGTTATGAAGGGGTTACAAAAGAGCAAACTCACTGCACTTACCAAGCAGAAGTAATGAGGTATGAAAAGACTTCTAATAATCACCATTTTGACCTTTTGTGTCTTTCTATTTTGGAAGTTATTTGCGAAGCCGACACTCAGACCCTTGGTCCTGTTGTATTTTTTTAAACCGATCAACATCAAAGTGCATCAGAGTGCATCATTTGATTAATCTGATACAGAAATATTAAAGGCTCATCAAAGCTGCCCGCGCCTACGGCTGGGCATTTAAACACACGCAGGCACGATCAATAGATGTATAACGAGTGCTAGAAATCAATTAACTACGGCTCTGAACCAATCACGTTTGGGTTTCTCTCTGAGATTCAGTTTGAAATAAAACCACTCCGCAAAACATGAGAAACACCGGCCTCCAGAGGAACCCCAACATGGCGTGAACTATAAAAGGGACAGATTAATGGAAACATCTAATTCTACTCGCTGGCCACTTTATTGGAAACACCAGCCTTGTGCTTCCAATCAGTGGCCACTTTATCAGAAACACCCATGTTGTGCTTCCAATCACTGGCCACTTTATTGGAAACACCTAACTCACGCTTCTACTCAGTGGCCACTTTATTGGAAACACGGACCCTGTGCATCCCCCTCATTAGACACTTTATTAGGAACACCCACCTTGTGCTTCCTCACTGGCCACTTTATTGAAACACTAACTCGTGCTTCTACTCAGTGGCCACTTTATTGGAAACACGGACCCTGTGCATCCCCTCATTAGACACTTTATTAGATACACCCACCTTGTGCATCCTCTCACTGGACACTTTGTTAGGAACACCCACCTTGTGCATCCTCTCATTGGACACTTTATTAGATACACCCACCTTGTGCATCCTCTCATTGGACACTTTGTTAGATACACCCACCTTGTGCATCCTCTCATTGGACACTTTATTAGATACACACCCACCTTGGCCATCTCCTAATTGGACACTTTATTAGATACACCCACCTTGTGCATCCTCTCCACTGGACACTTTATTAGGAACACCCACCTTGTGCATCCTCTCATTGGACACTTTATTAGATACACCCACCTTGTGCATCCCCTCGTTTGACACTTTCATTGAACATTGTTACCGTTGAGTAAACTGAGAAACTCACACTTTCCCAAATGATTATAAAGTTGCTAAATGAGGGAATTCCACCAGTTGTCTTTAACTAACATAATAAAGTGGTAAATAAATACATTTAGAGTAAGTTTAGTGTGAAATGCTCCATTCTACAGAGACCAACTCAGCAGTGGTGGTGAAGGTCTGAATGCCTCTAAAAGCTCCCGCAGTAAAAGGCTGATTAACCTAGATTGTGTCTAAAAAGAGAGCAAACACTTTTCCAATGCTGATTTACCATCTACACCGCAGTTTAGTCCAAGATTAGGCTTAATACATGTACTCTACTTTATTAAATACTAAAAGACACACATGAGCTGGACATGAAACATCAACCAAAGATCTAGACATCCATCAGCAGCATCCAAAAATGGAGAAAGACTATGAACCTTACCTGGGGATCAAGCCAGGGACCTTCTCATAATGAGTGACAGCGCTACCTACAGAAAATAGAAGCCTGGACAACCTCCTGGACAAACATGGACCAATAAAAACCCTAACAGGTTTAGTTCTGTCAATAATTTACCATCATCACAATTACATTTACGTTTACGCTAGAGGTGGGATTCGAACCTGGGACCTCTTGAGCCATTGGTCCATAGGCAAGTACCCTATCGTCACCATCTCAGATGTGAAGGTTCAGTGGTGGATTTGGAGCGGAAATAAGATGGCTACATCAGGGCAGTGGGTTTGAATTTCCAGGTAGGACACTCCGGGTCCTTTCTGCATGGTGGACATGTTGTCCCCATGTCTGTGTGTTTCCTCCAGGAGCTCCGGTTTCCTCCCACCGTCCAAAGACCTGCATCAGGTGGACTGGAGATGATAAATTGTCCCTAAATGTAAATGTGTATGAGTGTTTGTCTGTGTGTCTGACCTTTGATGGACTTGAGACCTGTCCAGGGTGTCCACGTCTTTTATCTGTGAGAGCCAGGATAGACTCTAGCACCACCTGCGAGCCTAATCTGAACAAGCAGCTCAGAAAATGAGTGAGTGAGACCTTTTTATCTGGTTTCTGATGTAGAAGCATGTTTGACTGAGCTTAAAACTAAACCAAAAAAGTGGTCCAGAGATGGTGTTCCACAATTCAAAGGATGTTCATGGCAGAAAAATGCAGCCCATATGTGAAACCAGATGCTCAAATCTGCTTCAAGCCAGCCCAGAGAAGAAGTTTGGGGGCTAGGACCATACAAAGTTTCACATTACTCTGTTTCTTCTGTTTTTTATTTTTAATGCGCACCCCTTTACCATCTGAAGCTGTTGTGCACATTTTTATTTGTGGAAACTGGCAACCCAACGCTCTTCCCAGCCACCGTACCATGTAGCTAATTGCTTGGAAGAGAGGCTATTAGTTGTGACCGAAAAGTATAAGGCAGCTCACCCAGCACGCCATCTGCTCCTGGCGTTTTTGACTGCGAGATTGAGATGACACCATAACGTGCAAGACCTGACGGAGAGGAAAGCGCTCTCTGAGCCAAAGACTGTCATGTCTTTGCGTCTCCTGTTTGAACTTCCATGTGGGAAAAGTTGCTCCTGGCAGAGTTCTTCACGTTCAGACAGTCGCAGATCTGCTCTGATATTTCATTTTTAGAAGTTTCTGGTGCTCTGTGGTGCGGAGAAATAGGGCCGGGTGAAATATTTATCACAATTAAAAGTTCACTTTCAGTCGATATCAATAATCATTGATTTGAATGACCTATTTTGAATACTTCTAAGAAATATTTTGAATATTTCTAAAATTTGCACCCCCCCGAATGAACATTCAAAAAATACATTTATTTTTCATGCAGCATGGCGATGCAGTGGCTGTTGCCTTACAGTGAGAAGGTTGTGGGTTCGATTCCCAGTCTGGGTGCTTCCTGTGTGGAGTGGAAATGTCCTCCATGTGTTTGTGAGGGTTTCTGCCAGGAGCTGCAGTTTTCTTCCACTGTCAGTTGAAACGTCAGGTGAACTGGAGGTGACAAATTGTCCCCTAGGTGAAAGCGAAAGTGACTGTTCACAGCCATTGTTGTGAGTACCAGCTGTACTGATGAACCCTGGCGTGCAGCTATTATGAAAGCACCCAGGGAGCAGTGATAGGGATGGTACCTTGCTCAAGGGTACCTCAGGGCCACCTACTGGTAAGGGATTTGAACCCATGATCTTCTGATCCTGGGGGCCCTAGTCCCTAAACACCTAGGCCACCGCTGGTGTGAGTGTGTGTAAGTGTGTTAGTCTGTGTCTCTGCCCTGTGATGGGTTGGCCAGTCTGTCAGGGCGTGTCCCCATCCCTGAAAGGAGGCTGGAATGAGCTGAAACACCCGGCCGTGGCCGTGGATATTGACTAGAATATCAACAGAAGTCAATCGGTTATAGGGACGGTACCTTGCTCAAAGGTACCTCAGGGCAACCTACTGGTCAGGGAATCAGAGCCATGACCTTCGAACCTGGCCTAGTCCCTAAACACTAGACCACCGCTGTCCCGTTAGCAGATATAAGGGGATAGAGTGATACATTTGTTTATTTGGACTTCTTACACACAAATGGGGGGCCATGGTTGCCTAGTGATTTTGGAACTTGGCTGTAATTGGTTAAGGGTTCAAGTCCCAGATCAGTAGGTTTGCCCTGAGATACCCTTGAGAAGGTACTGTCCCCATCACTGCTGCTAGATATGGCTGCCCCCTGCTGGACGGTGTGTGTGGGTTAAATACAGAGGATGCATTGCATTGTGGTTCACTTTGCTGTGTGTTCATGATGACATACAAAATAGGGATATCTAAAAGCTAACAATTAATATCTAATATCTATTCTCTGCCGCTTGTCCCAAACGGGGTCGCGGGGGAGTGCTTAGTGTCAACCCAGCGCACACAGGGCGAGGAGCGCACCTGGACAGGTCGCCAGCCCATCGCAGGGAGGCGGGACGGGGACAGCACCTTGCTCAATGGTACCTCAGGGCAACCATTGGGAAGAGGTTCGAACCCCCGATCCACCAACCATGTGGCCAACACCCTACCCACTAGGCCACCGCTGCCCCTAATATCTAATATCTAGCATTTAATATCTAATATCTAATATATAATACTGAAATACCTAATAACCCTAACCCCACCCCCCCAAAAAGGCAAACATACAATATAATTTCATATAATTTAATTATAATTTAATATATTATAATTTATAACAATTTCTAGTTTCTAAACTTCATATTAATATTAATACCATCCAAAAATGTTTCTTAAAAAACTTAAAGAAAAATAAAAAATGGGATGTAAAGTTAGAGCTTAATATGAGGAAGCTGTCTCATCCAGATTGGCTGCGTAAACTCTCAAGCAGGAATGCAGAAACCGAACAGCAGGGGGCGCCATCACAGCACTGGGAGGGGGTTTTAGATGTTGAACGTGACTCGGAGAGCTGGATGTGTTTACACTGCTGTAATGTGTCTCGAATACATCTCAGAGCTCCTGGACTAATTTGAACGAACAGATCTGGTGTATTTACACCTGCATGACACCAGATTTGATCCTGATAATAAAGACTCAAGTTGGAGTAGTGCTGTCACCCCACAGCGAGAAGGTCCTGGGCTCGATTCCCAGTCGGGACGGTCCTGGTCCATTCTGTGTGAAGTTTGTTCTCCCCGTGTCTATGTGTGTTTCCTCCATGAGATCTGGGTTCTACCATCTGAAGACCAGCACGTCAGGTGGATTGGAGAAAAAATGACCCATAGGTGTGAATGTGTTTGTCTGTGTGTCTGCCATGGACTGATGACCTGTCCAGGGTGTGTCTACCTTTCACCCTGGGATAGACTCCTGCCACACACATGCTTCAGCTGCGTGTAAAACTGAAAGATTTGAAGTGACGTTAACCGAGTTTACTCGATTGCAGTCGTGTCTGTGAGGTAGGATTTTGGCCAGAGAAATGGAGTGTCTGACGGCAGTGGTTAGGGCCCCATAATCGGAATCCCAGATCAGTAGGTTGCCCTGAATTACCCTTGAGCAAGGTACCGTCCCCATCACTGCTCCCCGGTTGCTGGATGAGCCTGACCACTGCTGAATGAAATGTGTGGGTTAAAGCAGAGGTTGCATTTTGTTGTGGTTCACTTGCTGTGCTGTGTTTCACAATGACACATAGTCACTTTCACTTTCAGAGCTGTTACTTAATGGTCATTTGTCATTATATGTTCCTGTGTTTTAACTCAATCAGAACATGTTCACTGTTACGTAAAGGTTCCTGCAGCTGATTTTCAAAACCACCAGCAGATTACTAGAGATTGGAAATTAGCATTATTAGCCTTCAGCTAAATCCACGGCTGAAGCTGAGCATCCGCTTACTCAAGTAACACTCATAGCAGCTTAATTATTTGTTTTAAGCAGAACAAATCTGAAATTATACATCCTTATTTCTAAAGATAACAATGTCTACTTACGGTTCGCAATCTTGAGTCTCTGTGGTAGCGGTGGGATTACTCCGTCTAACAACAGAAAGTCGTGAAAATCCCACAACTATTGCATAACCAAGTTCAAAGATTACAGGCTGCGCTGCCATCGAAGGAGAAAAATAGTCTCTTTCAACTCTTCCATTTTCAGGGAACTTTGCACTGTTTTCATGGATTAAAAACCTGAGCAGCTCAGGTGATTGGCTGTTGTAGAGCTAATTTGCATAATGGCTATATATCGATCAGATCTGAATCTGAGATGCAGTATGGTACAAACACATGGCTGGAATCTGATCAGTACAGTTCCAAGGACAGTTCAAGTGACTTGACCAGGTGTGAACCGGGTTGTTGTCCACTGAGCTCATCACACCCGTAGATTTCTCCATATTTCAGGGGAAAAAGTGGGCGCAGTTTACCCCGCATGCAGTCGATCCGCCAGCCCAGACAGGATGCCGCATTTTGAAGTGTGGGGTTTGACCTGGGATCTAAGTAAAGCTAGTTTTATTGCAAGTACTTGAGATGAAAGTGTTGGAGAGACTGTCTGGAGTGTTCCCAGCTGCTCGTACCGGTGGTTTGGTTTTGTGCTCGTCACTGAAGCAAACACAAGCTGTGAACTTTTATCTCTCCCCAACTCACCTTCCTCCGCAGCTTCTTTGCCGCTTTAAAGTGAGGGAGCCCTAAAGCCTCTTCGTCAAGTGCCAGAAAACACAGGAAACGTAGAGTCCTTTTAAGTGACAGAGGGAAGTTTCTGTAGCTTCACCGTTTATGCTTTCTCAACAATGTTTCGTCTCCTGGTAGCACAGCAGAGGTTAACGCGCTCATCTTAAGGTGCTCATTTTCAGTTAGAAAGACATAAATAGTTGGAGAAGAAATGACTTTGAAAAGCACACTTCAGTGAGCAGCTTAAAAGCCCAGACTTTAAGTCGTCATGGCTGTGATGTCACAAACATGAAGACGTTTACATGTGACCCGTTCAGCTTTGCAACGCCATTGCTGCCGAAGTGATGTGGAGTGTTGTTACTGCAGACCGTCAGACACACGCCATGAGGAGGAGAATTTTTCCAAACAGCCTTTCTTCATCTTTCTTCGCAATAATGAGGAGCAGCTCAGCGATTGGTTATTGTAGAGCTGATTTGCATATTCTACACCACTTAGCGACAAGATTACAGTCTGGTATGTCTCAGTTCAGGGCTCTTTGTAAAAAGTGGCTCTGCCTGTGAAGAACAAACTGGGCTTCAAACCAAACGTTAAATTAGTTGGTCTGGAGGATTTCCTATTTGCAAAACAACCTGCCTAAGAAAGTGACACTCCTGTCGCCTAGCAACCTTGATGGCTGCAAGAAGAAACAAGCAACCGCATTTCATTTTTTTCCCATTTCAACTGATAAAACCATCGCTATCAGCATTCAATGAATCCTGGGATAGGTTGGGCTGCACTAGGTGATAAAAGATGGCTGCGTTTCTCGGCTGCAGAGCCTTGAGAGGATTCCTGAACTGAGACACAGCTACTGTCTCCCTTAAATGAGAAGGTAAATGTAATTAAAGGCACACAAACAAATGTAGAGTTGAGCCCTTAAATTCGATAGAAAACGAAGCTCAAAGCAGGCTGTCTTCTCTGCGCGGATGAGGACGAGGCACAGGGTGCAGAGGACAGGCTGTCTAATCAGAATGGAAGGTTTTAATCAGGTTCTGCTTAAATATGCATGTCTGTTGTGTCAGGCTGGGCAAAGCCAGGGCTGATCACTCAGCTGAGCCCAAAACCGCTGTGACTCAGTATGTCCAGCGCTGTGAAACTCTCCAAACACTCCTGCTGTAGACACTGCTCAGAGGACGAAAAACAGAGACGTGACAAAATAGTGTCAAGTGCAGACACGTGAACAAAACGAGGTGCATTCTTTAATGAGTCATTTGTTCTCTTGAGCAGGACGTCTTCTAGAAGCTGCCTGGTTCTGCCTGACAACTCTGTGGCTGCAGGCTCTTTCTGGACGTCTAGTCTAGACTAGTAGATCTAGAGCTCAGCTGAGCGTTTAGCACGTGTGTGATTGTGTGTGTCCAGTTTCCTCACATCGCTGTCTGCCTGTCTGTCTGTCTCTCTGTCTGTGTTTCCATCTATCTATCTATGCATCATTTGTCCATCCATCTTTCTGTCTGTCGGTCTACCTCTCTTTGTTTGTCTGTCCATCCCTCCATCTATCTATCTATCTATCTGTGCATCCATCCAGCCATTCATCTATCTATCCATTTGTACATGCATCTATCTATCTATTTATCTATCTATCTATCTATCTATCTATCTATCTATCTATCTATCTATCTATCTATCTATCTATCTATCTATCTATCTATCTATCTGTCTGTCTGTCTGTCTGTCTGTCTGTCTGTCTGTCTCTCTATCTATCTCTCTATCTATCTATCTATCTATCTATCTGTCTGTCTGTCTGTCTGTCTGTCTGTTTGTCTGTCTGTCTATCTATTCATCCATCTATCTATCTATCTATCTATCTATCTATCTATCTATCTATCTATCTATCTATCTATCTATCTGTCTGTCTGTCTGTCTATCTGTCTGTATATCTATCTATTCATCCATCCTGCTATCTATCTATCTATCTATCTATCTATCTATCTATCTATCTATCTGTCTGTCTGTCTGTCTGTCTGTCTGTCTGTCTGTCTGTTTGTCTGTCTGTCTATCTATTCATCCATCCTGCTATCTATCTATCTATCTATCTATCTATCTATCTATCTATCTATCTATCTATCTATCTATCTATCTATCTATCTATCTATCTATCTATCTATCTATTTGTGTCTGTCTGTGTCTGTTTGTCCATCCGTCCATCTGTGCCACCACTGATGATCAGGTTTCCTTCAGTTAATGTTTCCTTCTTTACGCTCCAGCTTCATGTCGTTTGTATTGATTTCCTGTAACAGTATGTATTCGTGTATATTTATATGTATTTGTTGCTGTGAGTGAGTTTAGTGCAGGTTTGACTTTACACACCTCTCCTGGCTGTGAGCTACAAAGAGGCCAAGGGGTGGATATTGAAGTGTCTGCATTGGTATAAAAATAACAATAAAGTGCATTTCACTTGTATAAAGTGCAAGTGAAAAAAAACCCTTAGGCATCTTAACTCTTTCAAGTGAGTGATGAAATTCAAAACTGCACTCAACTGGCTTCATCAAAACCCATCGTCTTACCTCCGAGCCTGCATACGTCTACTCCCACTTATCAGTGAATGCACACTGAATATTTTCATGTGATGTGTGAGCTTAAAGAAATGTGAAAACACTCAGTAACTCTCCGCATTTTCTACTGTAATACTGACATCTGCTGCTGTCGTTACTGAAGCCATGGTTATTTTTGAATGAAGTTTCCAAAAAATGTTATTATACTGTATGAAAGCTGCGCCCTGAAACAGCTGCACGGGAATAAGCCAAGTTTTCTTGTTTTTAAAGTTTTGGAAAGTGTAACTCGCATCCAAGCAAACCTTTACTGCAATATCAGTAGAAGTTAAAGTAGAAGAACTGAGTGAAAAAGTAGAGAAGTGTAATCAGAGTATAAAAAATAAAAAAAACAGGAATGTACTGAGAGTGTAAAGTAAAATTACAGGAATGTACTGAGAGTATAAAGTAAAAAGTACAGGAATGTACTGAGAGTCTAAAGTATAAAGTACAGGAATGTACTGAGAGTGTAAAGTAAAAAGTACAGGAATGTACTGAGAGTGTAAAGTAAAACGTACAGGAATGTACTGAGAGTGTAAAGTATAAAGTACAGGAATGTACTGAGAGTATAAAGTAAAAAGTACAGGAATGTATTCAGTGTAAAGTAAAAAGTACAGGAATGTACTGAGAGTATAAAGTAAAAGTACAGGAATGTACTGAGAGTATAATGTATAAAGTACA
>JABMDN010012839.1:0-13071 GCA_017165825.1 Hepsetus odoe
GAGCTTGCTGGCCTCATAACGGGCCTCTCTCAGGTCAGCCTGCAGAGTGATGTTGTGGTCCTGCACCCGTCTCAGCTCTGCCCTGCTCTGATGCAACCGCTCCTCCACTGTGGTTATTTTGGCCTCCAGTTTCTCCTGAGTGGTTGGAGTCTCAACTCTCCTTGTTATCTGGCCTACGATCTGGTTTCTCTGTTCCTGTGTTCTCCTCAGTCCCTCTCTTTGGAAAACCATCACAGCGTGTATCTCTAATCTAGAGACCTCTCTGAATTGGCTGCTCCTTCCATGACACTCACCTTTGTCTTGAGCCAAAGTCTCCTCTTTTTCCAGCTCCCCGTCCTTCGAGACCGTGGCATTCACCTGTGGCATGGAGGCTCTTTCGGTCAGCTGCTGGTAGAGCCCTGTCAGCAACTGCTCGTTCTGCAAACCGAACATTTCTGCAGCTGATCTGCTCACCTACGAGGTGGGACTGGATTGTCCTCGCCTCTCTGCGCCACACGGCCCGATCCCTCACCGGCTCCTCTCTGACTGACTTCTGCAAGCACATCGCAGCATGTTTACACATCTGACACCTCTGTCCTTGTTGAAGTCCCGGTCTCCACCTTCCGAACCTCCTCTGACGACCACCTGTTGCCCAGCGCGGCCTCTTGAAGACAGATCCCCGCTGGTGCACTCTCCCAGCAGCCTGAATAATGACAGCAACTTTGTTCATAGCATTAACATTTTTTCGCACTAAATAACCTCTAAAAGCTGCCTGGATGTGTATCGCTGACTTTCTCAACACCTGAAATCTTTCATGTTCACTTTTGCCCCTGATGTAGGACCTATAACATCTTTGAATGAAGATGGCTGACCTCCTTATGGCCTGGTACTTTACTACCTCCCTGTGTCCTCTGAACGCAGCCTGAATCAGGGAAGCTGCCTGATGGTGTAGGATCACTGCCTTTCTGACCCTCTGACCTCTGAAGCAGGCTTGCAGGAACATTGCAGCGGAGCGCAATTTCAAAAATACCTCTCTGTTTTCTGACTTCACGTGTGGAACGATGCCTCAGCTGAGTTGCAACAACAGTCTGTTTGATGTATAAGTATCGTGCTCGAGCACAGTGAGCCCTGTAAGTACTTTTTATCACAGTGGCAGCCTGGTGCTTCAGTTTTAGAGTCTGTCTGGTCTTCATCCCTCGGAATGCAGCTTGTAG
Source organism: Hepsetus odoe (assembly GCA_017165825.1). NCBI lineage: Eukaryota > Metazoa > Chordata > Actinopteri > Characiformes > Hepsetidae > Hepsetus > Hepsetus odoe. The sequence goes on from JABMDN010012839.1 coordinate 1,194, forward strand.
AACAACGGCAGCCCTTTTTTTCTCCTTCAAAGACTTCATTTCTTGCCTCATACTCTTGCTAGCTCTATAATATCGCTGAACAGTCTTGGCTGCCCATTGTAGCCTCAGGTAGTACTTTCTGTTTATGTGTTTCCTTACCTGCGCCTGAAGGGTTACTGCAGCCTCATGTTCGATTTTCCTCTGTGCCCGAACTTTCCTCTTCTTCGGTGCAGCAGACTGGTTCGTGGTGCTGGGTTTGGGGGTCGACTCCGTGTTGCCTCTCTCGCTGCTACGAAGGGCCTTCTTGATCGACCTCCCCGGTTGCCGGATGTGTTTTTTTCCACTTTGTTGCTGCTACTCACTCTGGTTGTGTTCTCACGTTCAGGGTGCCTAGCCTGCTTCTCCTGAAGTTCCCCCTTTACTGAAGCTATCTCCTCCTGAAGGGAACGTATTTGAGATTGGTGACTCACCTGCAGCTGGTGTGTCACAGCCTGAAGAGATGCTTTGTCCTCCTCTAATTTTTCACACTTCGTTTGCAAGGTGGCCAGATTCAGACTTCGTGTGCTGATTTCTTGCTTCTTGGTGAGGAGCTCCGCCTCCATTTCCTGGAGCTGCTCGACTAACATGTTTTTGTTCTGTCTTTCTGCGCCCAGAACAGACAGCCAGACCTTCTGAGATTCCTGTAGATCGTGTTCTATGAAGGATGAAGGTATCGTGTTCCTGGACTCTTGCAGTTAATACTCCTGCCTGAAATGGCTCCTCTGAGCCGGGAGAATTCTTTATCATAACGTCTCTATTAACTGTGCAGAGAGAATTCCTTACCGTAGCTTCCTGGTTTGGCACCGCCTTCGCTGATGGAGCGCTGTGATTGGCGCAGAGTGCTGTCTTCGCGAATGGGGCGCTGTGATTGGTGCAGAGTGCTGTCTTCGCAAATGGGGCTCTGTGATTGGTGAATGCAGCGTGTTCCACCGATTTCCAGCGTTATGGTTGGTGGGGAGCAGGGGCCGGAAAGGAAAGAGGCGTGAACGAAGCCTCCTCCTCGAGGCATCGTCCCTTTTTTCTTTGTTTTCGCGGGGTTTTTCCCCTCTGATGACCGTGTTTCATACAGGGCGGGGTCTCCGCGGACGGATCGCTGTGATTGGTGCACAGCGCTGTCTCCGCGGAAGGACTGCTGTGATTGGTGAAGGAGGCGGGTTCCTCCGACACCCCGCGTTGTAGTTGGTGGAGAGCAGGAGCCGGAAAAGGAAGGGGCGTGAACGAAGCCTCTTCCTCGAGGAATCGCCCCTTTTTTCCCTGTTCTCGCGGGATTTTCGTCTTCTTCTGACCATTTTTCACATAGGGCGGGGTCTCCGCGGACGGACCGCTGTGATCGATGGCAGCGCTGCTCGGAGGTCCTCAATCTGGGCTCCCAGTGCTCGCTCTAGCAGCTCCAGACACTCCTCACGGCTCCTGGCGTCCCGGTTTTGGCGGCTCATTTCTGTAAGGGTGGCGGGGTACCGGAAGGACGCCAGAGTGGAGCCAGGAGTTCAGAGCACTTGTTTTATTGTACACAGGTTACAAAAGCATGACACAAGGGCTGCAGTTCGAAGCAGAACCTGAGAACAGGAGAACTGCAGCCTAAATCAAGATATCCAAATTGTCCACAGGTTACACAAGCAAGACACAAGGGCTGCAGTACAAAGCAGAACCTGCGAACAAGAGAACTGCAGCCTGAACCAAGATATCCAGAAACCCAAAACTAAATCAGAACCACCCTTTATACTTAGGCTTAGCCTATTCAATGAGCCGCGCTCTGCTCTGACTCATCGGGGCTTAAATAGTCAGCCCCAATAATGCACACCTGTGCCTGCTTAGGCTCCGGTGTGCTCAGTCAGAGCAGAGCGCCCTCTTGCGTGCCCAAAACCACCCCACACGTGACAGATGTATTATGGTTTTTTTTCTGGAAAATAAATCACCAATGACAATCACCAATCACCAGCGCCTAAAGTATGCAGAATAGCAGTCATTAAACCTCTACTCAAGAAACCTACTCTTGATCAATTCAAGTTAACAAATGATTGACCAATTTCTAATTTGCCATTTATATCAAATATTCTGGAGAAAGCTGTGGTCCAGCAGTTGTGATCATATCTACACTAAAATAACATCTTTAAGAAATTGTCTGGTTTTTGGCAACACCATAGCACTGAAACAGCACTTGTGGAAATAGTAAACAATCTTTAATGGCATCTGACCAAGGGATATCCTTACTAGTCCTCCTCAGCCTTAGTGCAGCATTTGACACCATAGACCACAATGTCTCACTGCACAGACTAGAAAACATGGTTGGTATAACAGGATCAGCCATCTCCTGGTGGAATTCATACTTGACCAACCGGTATCAATTTGTAAACGTAAATGATGAAATGTCAGTTCATACAAAAGTTAGTTGTGGAGTCCCACAAGGCTCTGTCCGAGGTTCATAAAACATGGAAACATGGAATCAGCTTCCACTCTTATTTCCACTGTTATGCGTTGATAACACATAATTATATATTTCAGCTACACCAGACGATAAACTCAAATTTTAAAAAAATTGTGGATTGTAAGAGAAATGAAAGAGTGGATGTCACTAAATGTTCTTATGTTAAGTTCTGAAAAGACAGAGTCCTAAAATTGCTAGAGACAAACTGTTGGGTTTAATGCTCGATTTAGCTAATTCTACAGTTAATCTTAAACCCACTGTCAAAAGCCTTGGCGTCACAACTGACTCGGATCTATCTATAGATACACAAATTGAAATATTACTAAAATAGCTTTTCTTCACCTTGGAAACATGGCTTAACTTAGAAGTGCACTCACACTACATGAAATATTGATACACATTTTAATCACCTCAAGACTAGATTATTGTAATGTCCTGCTGTCAGGATGTTCCAATAAAAGCCTTCATAAACTCCAGTTAGTCCAGAACACAGCAGCTAGAGTCCTTACTAGATCTAGAACATTTGATCGCTTTAGTCCGATATTATTAAGACTTCACTGGCTTCCTGTAAAATTCCACATTGACTATAAAATTTCACTACTAACTTACAAAGCCTAAACTGCCTCACTCCTGGGTATCTCTTCTAGTTTATCTCCAGCTTATCCCCCATCTTCTGTCTTCCAGCTACTGTCCAGGACTCAGACACACTGCCAGTATTAAGTCCAGACTAAGGACTTACTTGTTTTGTCAGACTTTTTGTGGTTAATTTTCCTTTTAGTTAAAAGGTTTAGATCCAGCAGTTCACAGATACAGAGAATTGCTGGAAACTGGGATGTAGGTGCTGCCAGTCCAGCACTCTCACGCCATCACTCAGGTTTGTAGACAGTGGTGTGGGGGGACGTCAGTATCTCAGGGTGCTGTGCTGTTTGTAAAACCCTTGGTTCTGTTTTTTCTAGTCAGGCTGTAATAGCGATTTTGCCGGAGTGACAGTTCTGCACTCTATAAATTCATGGTCTGAACACTGTGTGTCCAAAACAGGTCTAATAATTCTCTGTTTGAGATGGATGGCTGTCCATCATCCAGCTACTCCACCGAGCTGATGAAACTACAGTACTGTGCAAAGGCTTTAGGCAGGTTTGGAAAAGAATGCTTTCAAAAATGGAAGTGTTAATTATTTATTTTCATCAATCAACAAAATGCAGTGAATGAACAAAAGAGAAATCTAAATCTAATCAATATTTGGTGTGACCACCCTTTGCCTTCAAAATAGCATCAATTCTTCTAGGTACACTTGCAAACAGTGTTTGAAAGAACTAGGCTGGTAGGTTGTTCCAAACATCTTGGAGAACTAACCACAGATCTTCTGTGGATGTAGGCTTCCTCACATCCTTCTGTCTCTTCATGTAATCCAGACACACTGGATGATGTTGAGATCAGGGCTCTGTGGGGGCCAGAAGAATTGATGCTGGTTTGAAGGCAAAAGGTAGTAACACCAAATATTGATTTGATTTAGATTTTTCTTTTGTTCGTTCACTTTGCATTTTGTGAATTGATAAATAAACAATCATTATTTATATTTCTGAAAGTATTCTTTGTTTACAGCATTTTTTCCAAACCTGCCTAAAACTTTTGCACAGTACTGCACTATCATGAGATTTCTCTCCTCACCTGAATTCCAGATCAGACTGGATGATCTGCATGAGCTGCTGCCACTAAGATTAACAAAGCTTCACCCACTCAAACAGAATGACCACTAATAGCTCACGAACTTCCAACTACAGACACTAACAGACTCTTTAACTGTATCTCAAGCTTACAGGAAGTCATTGCTAAATTGATTAATTATGTAATGCACTTTCTCTTACTTTCTTTCCTTCTTTATTTCCAGTGTCGACAGGAGGAAGATGGGTCTTAGGTCTGATGGATTTTAAGTTAATTTTATTCATTTATTCATATTATTTTTCATATATCAGTCCTATATCTCTATTTCCATACCCTTCTCTTTTCCCACATAGTTGACTCCATGGCCCTATTCCTATAGTTTAACCATTCCCTCACATAGCTGTCACCTTTTACCTATATATTACCAACTGTACCTCTATTTTGTCTGTTCTTTTCTGAGTAACGCTTTCTTAGTGCGTCAAGAACAACCAAACAAGGTCATTGTCTTAGATTAGGTGGCTCCACCAGAGGCCTTGGAGCTCCTGGGGGATAGATAAAAAGGGACATTCTGAACAGTGCAAAAGAGAGAGGATTTGACACAGAGAGAGAACACTGACGAGTCTCCTGAAGAACTTTGTTACTCTTCTGTTAATAAACTTTTTTATAGCTTGAAAACCTCTTTGAATCATCACTGACTCTTCGATTCTTGGTTCTCAGAGAACTCAACAGATCCTCCCAGGGTTTCTTCCTCTTGTTTTGGGGAGTTTTTCTTTGACTCTGTTGCCCTCAGCTTACCCAATAGGGGCTTGGACCTGGTTTCTGTAAAGCTGCTTTGTGACAACAACAGTTAAAAAGTGCTTTTTAAATAAAGTTGGCTTGACTTGACCATTCACAGTATAAAAGCACACACTACAATATGTGAAATTTGCATGTAAGTTATGAAAATTAAACCAAATCCTGTGAATATCTTATGTGAGAAAAATCACATCACAACTTGCATAATTTTGCATAATGCCCCTCTGTCATCCTAGTCAGTATAAGAAGTTCAGTTCAGGTCAAGAGTGAGTGAGTAAGTGAAGGTTGTAAGGGCATTGCTCAGCTCATTGAAACAATGATCTGACAGATAATCTTTACAGCAGTGTATCGGCAACTGATAAGCTTAGCCTCTGTGTTATCCCAATTCTGTTTGTGTGTAGAAAGGAGCTACTTATGGGACAATACTGGAATATTGCAACATTTTCCTAGTTTAAGGAGTTTGTTCATTTGTGAATTTGTTCGTTACATTTGGCTGCTATTTTATTTTCTAGTATTTTGAGACTCCTCTTTTTTAGGCATGTAATCCAACTCCAGGCTGTTAAAATGTAATGCTGATTAAGCAGATCAGGCGATGTGTTTTTGTGTAATGAGGGGGGTGTGGACTCAGGAGATCGACACCCTATATCAAGGTGTGAATAATTAATAGACATGTCCTCCCTCAACATAATGGGCCAAAAATGAGAAAGAACTGACTCTGAAAAGTCAAAAATAGTAAAAAGTCTTTCAGAGGGAAAGAGCAGTCTGGAAGTTGCTACGATATCAGGATGTGATCACAGAAACATCAAACATGCAAAAATTAACAGGGTCACAAGAAATGTGTTGCGAAAAAGATGCAAATAACCTGGCAAAGATGTGAGAAGAGTCAAACGTGAAGCTTCCAGGAACGATACGATAGCAGCCCTCTTGACTGCCCTTACCCGCAAGACAGCTGGACCCCAGAAGCCCAGGAGGTGTTCGATCAACTTAAAAGTAGACGGTCCATGGCCCCTGTCTTGCAGCATCCTGATCCCGAGCTCCCTTTCATTGTGGATGCCTCAGAGGTGGGAGTTGGGGCTGTACTGTCCCAGCGTTCAGCTTCCAATAATAAACTGCACCCATATGGTTACTTCTCCCACTGCCTCACCCCTGCTGAACATAATTATGATGTGGGGGATCGGGAGCTGCTGGCAGTTAAGCTTGCCCTCAAAGAATGGAGGTATTGGCTCGAGGGGGCTCAACATCAGATGCTGGTCTGGACTGACCATAAGAACTTGGCCTATATTGAGCAAGTTAAATGTCTCAAGTGATAAGCTCACGTGCTAAAGAAAAAAATAATTACCCGTTTTGAGCGCTTTGTTTTCCACCCATTTTAGGGTTTGACTGTGGTATCTCGGGTTTCCTTGAGTATTTCTGGTGCTGGCAGCTTCAGGTGCTGCTTTGGGTCCAAACCCAGTATGGCTCTCTGAGTTAGGTGCGGATCACACCATAACGAAAATGTTGAAATTCAAAAATTCAAAATTTCAAAATCAACTGATGTGAAAAACAATTACCGGGGTAAAAAAGTGTCCATGGTCATGATACTTGGGATTTTCTTACAACAGACTTTAGTGCTGTATTCAGCTGCTGTGAAACAAGTCTGTTACACTATTTTGACTGAATGTCTTGCTTCTAATACAAAGTCAACATGTGGACTTTGCAACAAGGGGGGGAAACATGCTGGACTGTGTTTACACAAACATGGCCAGTGTGTACAGAGCGGAGCCCCGCCACCACCTCGGACACTCAGACCACATCTCTGTTCTGCTGATCCCAGCGTACAGACCCATCGACAGGCATGTGAGGCCCATCCTGAAGCAGGTAATGACCTGGCCCACAGGGGCCATCTCTGCTCTTCGGGACTGCTTTGAGCACACTGACTGGGACATGTCTAGGGAGGCTGCAACCTACGGTGACTCCATCAACCTGGAGGAGTACATAGCCTCAGTGACTGGATACATCAGCAAATGCATTGAGGATGTTACTGTCTCCAAGTTCATCATCACATGACCCAACCAGAGGCCATGGATGACTGCGGAAGTGCGCAGACTCCTGATAACCCGGGACAAGGCCTTCAAGTCAGGGGATGAGGCCGCCCTAAGAACAGCGAAGGCAAATCTGTCTCGGAAAATCGCAGCTTGCACCTTCTTCCTCAGGATCCCTCTTTCTTGCGTGAGTTTACTGACCTCTCCTTGAAGCTCACCATTGTCTTGAACCAGAACCATTCTTTCTGTTTTCATGGTTTCGATTTCCCTCTGACAAAGAGACAAGAGTCCTTTCGTCTCCTCAAGTTGAGAAAGTCATTTTCTACAGTTGGGACAATAATAAAAAGTATACGTCAACTAGAACTATTAGAAAGGTTGGAAGATGATCACCGCTGTTGATTTACATAGCAACAACATTACCAAAAGCCTTTTCTGTCTCTCCAGCACAAACATAAGGGATTTCAGATTCCCTGCTGTTTTTTAAACAATATAAATTATTTTTTGAGACTCCCAAATGTTTTCCAGGCAAAAAAGAGGTGGTATTAAATACAGGACATTTTTTTTTTTATGATGATGGATTATTTCTTGACCAGCTCATTAACTAAATTTTCATATGTAATCTGTTTAAGAGATGGAAATAACAAGAGTTCCAGGACCTTAAGAGGAAACAAACAGCCTCTTCACAGGATCGGAAGTTAATGGGTTCAAATCCCAGAGCAGTAGTTTGCCCTGAGGTGCCCTTGATGAAGGTACCATCCCCATCACTACTCCCCAGATGCTGAATATGGTTGCTCCCTGCTGCATATTGTGTGTAGGTTGTGCTTCACTGGGTGTTGTGTTTTCCCATTTACAAATAGTCACTTTCACTTCACTCTCATCAGCCCATGGTTCCAGTAAAAGGTCAAGTTGCATTTCGCTCCAGGCACTCGTGTTTGTGTCCAACTGACAAAAAACCTTATCCGTCACCTCAAGATGTTACTTTTTCTTGGAATTCACCAACAATGATCCTTGGAGATTTTTTCTGCTGTTGTTACACTCCTCCTCCCTGTATATGCAGTAAAAGGATTTCACGTCCCTTCCAGATAGGTTTATGACATTTCCAGTTGATGTCAACTTTTTTGTTACTGGCCCAACAACACAAATGGTACTTTTCATAGAAACACTATAATGATAATAATGATAAAACTGAACAAGTGTTGTGTGTGAGACGAAGAAAGAAGTATTGTAAGAAAGTTCCTTCTAAATGATGAGTAGGAACAAATGTGTCTGATGAGCCACTTGTTTCTTTCAGCCTCACTCCACCCTGTTGGACAGATGACAGAACTGATAACTCGCTGTGACAACTGGATCTGCAAGTGTTTCAAAACACGACTTCTAGGCAGCACAAGAAGGACACTCTTTCATCACTTTTTACAAAAAGACGGTTTTCAGGTCTGCTGGACCTCAAAGCGCTGCTAAAATGAATGCCGTAAAAGGTGATCATTTAATCCATATATACAGTGCCTTGCAAAACTATTCACCACCCTTGGCTTTTTACCTATTTTGTAACATTCCAAACTGTATTTAAATATTTCTTATTTTCTTATTATTATCTTATTTTATGTGATGGATCTGCACAAAAATGTCCAAGATGGTGAAGTGAAATGAGGAAAAAAAAAAAAAAGGAGAACTGAAAATTGACACGTGCATATGTATTCACCCCATGAAGCCCCGGTGAAACCAATTACCTTCAAATGTCACATAATTAATGAAATGAAGTACACGTGTGTCACATAAATAAAGGTGTATAAACACACCTTTTCTGAAAGGCCCCAGAGGCTGCAACACCAATAAGCAAGAAGCATTGTGGAGGCAAAATTTGTTCTAAGCATATCATGTTCTCTAACGTATTGTTCATTTTCGATATAAGGCAGAGAGATAGACAAAGACGAAATGTCCCGGACTGGTCTCTTGCGTATGCAAAAGACGTAAATAGATAGGGGAAAAGAGTTAAGAAGGGACTTAGACAAAGCAACTTTAAGGCTTAGTGGGACTTGAAGGTCGAGGGGAGGTGGGCTTGCGGCCCAAAATGTGTATAAGAACCTCTGTTTTTGTGTATTCGGGGCTTCCTCTTGTATTCTCAGTAGAGTGCGAGAGGAATCCTCAATGCAGTTATTATTAAACTCTTTATTAGACTAAAAGTGCCTCTGACTTGTTCCTTGCATAAATTTTTCCATGACAGCATCACAACACGAAGTTCAAGGAGGTCTCCAAACAAGTCAGCGACAAAGTTGTTGAGAAGTAAAAGTCAGGGTTGGGTTTTAAAAAAGTATTCAAATTTTTGATTATCCCCTGGTGCACCATCAAATCCATCATCTTCAAATGGAAAGAACATGGTACCACAACACACCTGCCAAGAGAGGGCCACCCACCAAAACTCACAGATAGGGTAAGGAGGGCATTAATCAGAGAGGCAGCACAGAGACTAAATGAACCCTGAAAGAATATGGACAGTATCTGTCCATAGGACCAAAATGAGCCTCCCCAAATTTATGGAGGAAGGTGCTCTGGTCAGATCTGAACCTCACAGCCACCAAAGAAAACGTTATATCTGGTGCAAACCAAACACATCCCATCACTCCAAGAACTCCATCGCCACAGTGAAGTGAAAGTGACAACCCTTGTCATTGAAAGGTCACAGCACAGCACAGCACACAGTGAACCACAACGAAATTGGACCTCTGCATTTAACCCATGCAAAGACATGCAGCAGTGGGCAGCTATTGAAAGCAGTGGGAGCAGTGACAGGGACAGTACCTTGCTCAAGGGTACCTCAGGGCAACCTACTGGGGAGGGAAGTGTACCCACAATCTTCCAATGCGGGGGCAACTCCCTAACCACTAGGCCACTGCTGCCCCAATATAGACCTAACATGAAACATGGTAGTGACAGTATCATGCTGTGGAGATGTTTTTCAGCAGCAAGGACTGGGAAACTGGTCCAAGTCGAGGGAAAGATGGATGGTGCTAAATACAGGGATATTCTTGAGCAAAACCTGTGTCAGTCTGCCAGTGATTTGAGACTGGGACAGAAGTTCACCTTACAGCAGTACAATGACCTGGAGCTACTACTAAAGCAACATTCAAGTGGTTTAAGGGGAAACATTTAAATGTGTTGGAATGGCCTAGTAAAAGTACAGACCTCAATCCAATCTATGGTCAGACTTAGACTGCTGTTCACAAGCAAAACCCATCCAATATGAAGGAGCTGGAGCAGTTCTGCCTTGAGGAATGGGCAAAATTCCCAGTGGCAAGCTGTGGCAAGCTCGACTTAGAGACTTATCCAAAGCGACTTGCAAATGTAATTGCTGCAAAAGGTGGCTATATAAAGTACTGAATTTAATAGATATGCACGCTGAGGTTTTCTGTTACTTTGTCCAGTTTGTTGTTTGCTTCACAATAAAAAATACATCTTCAAAATTGTAGGCATGTTCTGTAAATGAAATGGTGCAAACTCAAACAATCCATTTTATTTCCAGGTTGTGAGGCAACAAAACATGAAAAATGCCAAGGGGGGCATGAATATTTTTGCATGGCATTGCAGATCTATTGAAATCCACCACCAGCAAACCTAATTTACCTTGACAATCTTTCATTAACCAAATCAGATCCCAGGTAGTGATCATTAATAATACTCTCCATAATCTTTCAAAGGAGATTTTCAGGTCCACTTGACATGTTTGTGGATTTATCACTCACTCTATCACTCATTTTCTGAGCCACTTGTCCTGATTGGACACACACACACACACACACACACACACACACACACACACACACACACACACACACACACACACACACACACACCCCTAGGGAGCTCCCAGAGGAAACGCACACAAATATAAGGTGAAAATATCCGCGCCACTAACAAAGAATCTGGACCGTCCCATCTGGGAATCAAACCCAGGACCTTCTCGCCTTGAGGTGACAGCATTACGGTCAATGATATTTCAACTTCTTAATAAACTTTAGTAATTGCAACTGCATTTAGAAATTAGAAGGAATGTGTAAAAATCATGATGCATGCTGTGAATGCTTTCTAGGCTCAGCATGTTTTCTTCTCAAACAGAAAGGATGTAGGCATCTTGTTTTATTTTTCCCTAAATACATGTTTGTAGTTCCAAAACTCAGAAGTTTGAAAGCTTTCAGAAATGATTAATCATTTTCTAGGGAATGTTTTGAAAAGAATTATTCAAATCAAGTCTGAGGAGGAGCCGCACCTTTTATATAAACCGATCACACACCTGCTCCATTTCAGAGACCACTCACTTTCCTGCTCATGGTAAGTTCCCAAACACTTTTCATCAACGGCCCTGTTTATTTTTGTGAACAGCTGCTGTTTCTTGGTGCTGCTCTTATTTGAACTAAATTATGATTGAATCCCTAACAGAGAAACTGAGAGTATTCTGCAAGAAGACTATTTTCATGGTAAAGATTTTAGGAGACTGTGTGGATGCATTATTTCTGCACCTGAGCCTCCTCATTTCTTTTTATTTTTTAGGGAATCACCTAATTGGTCAAAAAAAAGAGGAACAAATAAAAAAAAAAAAAAACCTCTTAAGAAATGGTAAAGGGTATATGATTAATCACCTTTTTCAACTTCAGGTTCTTGTTGAAAACCGTATATGAAAATGGGCCATACCTGTGGCACATCTACTAGCATGTCTGGGAGCACCGGCAACATTGGCATATTTAGCCAAGGAGGGCCTGCATTTGGCATGGTGTCTGGCGTCTCAACAGGAAGCATCTCGTTCTCCAGTGCAGCTGGTTCTGGGAGCACAGTGGCCAATGCAACTGGAAAGAAGCTGAGAATCCTCTACCACAAAGAGCAGATTGAACTTGAAAACCTGCTCACCACCAAGAACAAGAATCAACTTTTTGTAAAGTTATTAGAAACTGTAAATGCTTTGATGTAA